>PVJH01009890.1:0-76969 GCA_004026705.1 Nesogale talazaci | reverse complement strand
CTTATGCACGGCAAAATGAAATCAGAATGGAAGGACATCATTCTACGATCTCAACAAGAATTCAGAACCACTGGGGAGGGGGAGTCTGCTCCCACAATCTAACCTTACTCCAATAACAAGACGTCACAGGGCCAAAGGTCCCTGGTGACCTGGTGACTGTCCTCTGACACCCTGCTGACCACCAATGGGTGCCTCGATTTCTAGGCAAAGCAGAGGCTGCCTGTCTGCCAGGGATGCCAATGTGCCTCTCTGTGTCACGTACAAGACTCCAGGACCAGCTCGCCAAGGACTGTCGTTCTTCTCCTGGGCCCCCTCACGAGCACTGTCTTCATGTGCCCAAGGGAGCGACCGAGGCGGCCCAGCACCCAGACCTCACCCCCGCCTCGTGCAGAGACCCACTGCCAAGCTACAGAACCAGCCTCTACCTGCAGCAGCAGCAGCAGCAGCAGCGTCAGAGAGCAGCGAGGCCCGGATGTTCTTCACCAGAAGCTTCAGCTCGTGGGCCCGGGGCGGTTTGGGGGGGCAGGACTCCTGAGAAGCAGCGGGAGGGTGCTGTAAGGTCTGCAAACAGAGAAGCAGAAACCCAGGGGGCAGGGGAGAGTTGAGGAGGGTGTCACGAGATGTTGTGAAGCGGGGCCTTGGGAAAACAGTGGGCAGGACCCTCCCCGTGTCCCGGCAAGCTCCGGCATTAGTGGCTGGTAAGTCACCGCTGACCCTGGGCGACCCCATGTCTGAGCTCAGAGGGACTTCAGGGCTGACTTTCTGCAACTGGTCCCCAGGCTCTCTTTCCAAGAGCCCCTAGAGCAGGGCTCCTCAACCTTCCACATGCTGTGACCCTTTATGTTGTCCGTCATGTTGTTGTGACTCCCCAACCATGGAACTGTGTTTGTTACTATTTCCTGTCATTTTGCTACTATTATGACAGCGGTGGCCCTGGTGAAAGGATCGCGACCCACACAATGAGAACTGCTGCTGAAGGTGAAGTCCAACCTCCAGCCAAGCCCATGAACAATTTGCACCACTTGGCTTGGGGGTGGGGGCAATGACGGGGGCGGGGGGTGGGGGAGGGGGAGAGAGAAAGGGTGCAAGGAACCAGGCTCACAGCGCCCGCTCACAAAACTCCTCCCTCTGAGTTCATGCCGGGAGCAAGTCCTCCCTCACTCGCTGACAACAAGCGAACCAGGACTCATTCTCCAGCCTGCAGGTGCCCTCTGCCCAGCAGCTGGAGGCAAAGGGCTAGGACCCTGCATGCCTCTCCTGCAGACAGAAGCAGGAATGGCACGGGGCCTCAGCAGAGAGCCATCTGGGAAAGAAGAGCAGGCCCCGTCGGGATCAGCGTTGGTCTCCTGGGGTCTTCAAGTGAGCACCGAAGCATTTCCAATGGAAAGCACCCCACAACTAGAGGACCCCACCTTCCAAACGGCCAATGAGCTTCCATGTTTCAAAGCTTTGAGTGTCCTTTATGGGGGCTCCCTGGTGACAGTGTTTGGCAGTCCTAGAAACTGACTATTCCAGGTAAGGCCTCCAGGTGTGGACTTGACCTCAGAGTCTGGCAAACATGGTGCTAAGGTTGGGGCTCCCAACTGTGAGCTGAGGGGGCTGTGGGGTAGTGTGGGGGCAGGAATTCCTTTCAGAGTCCTTGACACCCAGTCTCAAGAGCACTGGGGACTCCAAGTCCACACACCTGCGTAGAGGTGAAACCTCGCCTTCCACTGGCTACGTGTCAGTGTGTCGCAGCGTGTCAGGTGCATCCAGGTGTTCTAAAAACCAACCCTGAGTTTGGAAAGTCTCACTGGTGTTAGCAGTATTCTGCTAAATGTATTCTCCTTTTCAGAACTGTTCAAGAACCATGGGTCTGAAAGGAGCTGTCAGGACAGCAGGATGGAAAGGTGGCTGCAGACACCCCGTCTAGCTCTGGAAGCCTGACCCTGCAACTGGCCTGAGCCCCTAGGAGCCTGCCCAACATCCATGAGGAAGGGCCACCTGCTCCTTGACACGTCTGCCCCTTCTTCTGGGCTGAGACCACTAGGAGGGGTGAGGATCGATCCGTTTGCAATAGTCTCAAAGTCCACAGGGTCCAGGACCTAAACCATGAGTGCTGCTGGAATTTGTCCAATGGACCCATGTGTGCACACCCTACACACTCAAGGTCTGCATCGTCGGCCCCATCTGAATGCTATGTGTTCATGCAGACTTCACCACAGACGAACGAAAAGTACCATGCTGTACCAAAACTGCAATGAAAACATGTCCTACTCTGTGCATTTCTTTATCCGGCCGGGATGGTCAAAGCAGTTTGTCCTCAGCTGCTAACCAACAGGGTAGCGGTTCAAACCCAGCCGGCAGTACCAGGGAAGAAAGGGCTGTTGCCCTGCTTCCATTAAGATCCCAGGCGAATGGACACACAAGCCCCCTGGCCCACATGCGCAATGGCACATTATGCTTCCCAAACAATGACACGTCTGTGGAGCATCTCAGGACCTAGACAAAACAGCTGATCAAGCTCATAAATATTTCATGACACCCGTTTATAAAGGAAAAGGAATGGTTTTCACAGCAAAGGAAAAGACTTTGAAGATAAAGATGAAGTCAGAGGCTTGGGGGAGGAGGGAGGAAAAGGACAGAGGGAAGGGACGGGGAAAAGGAGAGGACAGAGAGGAGCAAGAGGAAGGAGGAGAGGGGAGACAAAGAACGGAGGGGGAGAAATCACGGGGGGGAGGGGTGGTGAGAGTGGGGGTCCACACTGGCATAACACCGTGACTGTTCTCATGGGATGGGTATGTGCTGCGGAATTACATGGATGATGCTTTCCTTTGCATGTGCTATATTCCACGAATAAAAGCAAATATCATAAAAATGAAAAAGAAAAACATTTTAAATGAGAGAGAGAAGTGTCACAGACTAAAAAACAAACAACAAACAAAAACCTCCGATGTCTCACCCACCAAATCGAAACAGTGGTCTTAGTGGTTGGAAAAGGAGGAGAGCGAAATTCAAACCGACTTACATCTTGTCGTGACACACAAGCTACTTTCCAACAAGCAAACAGATTCAGTCGAGAAACCTGATGGAATGGTTCTGCTCGGGGCCCCCTAGGAGTCAAGGCTGATTTAACCACAACAACAGCAACACCAGCATCTGTGTGGGTGTGTGTCTGCATACACACGCATGCATTATTGCTGTTTGCTAGGTGATGTCATATGATAGAATACCACACAGCACCGAACACGGACCGTGTACAGCTGCACGAAACAAAGCAGGTCAAGTTCATGATCCTAATGTTGAACGAATTGTGGCAGTCAGACTTTTAAGGTCCCTCCAGTGAGTCATTCCACCACCAGGAAGGGTAAGTCCAGCACCGGGGGTGAGGGGGGTGGTGGGGGGGTTTCACCAGCACCTCCCCGTGAACAGGCTTACCTGAACTTCCTGGACGCTCATGGGCTTGGTGCTCAGAACCACCGATGAGGAAGTGGAGCTAACCAGATGCTTCAAGATCTCCTTGAGAGTTTCGGATATTGCACTGACCTCGAGCAGCTGGTCCTAGTGAAAGAGACAAGAGTCATGTGTCACTCCATCACCAAGCACACCTCATGATAGCCCCAGTCAGAAGTCCCACCAGTCCTTGCCACCATCAGACTGCGGCACAGACGTTAGGAGAGCCCTTGGGTCTGGGGTGTAGGTCCTTCCTACTGATTGGAAAAGAAAAAAAAAGCAACAAGCCTCAAAGAAGACATGAGATGCTGTGGAAATGTTAATATCCCATGTAGAGCCGTTCATTCTTTCCCTCCAAAAATATAAACATAGCTTTTTCATTCTTGCATAAGATTTGTTATTTGGGGGGAGATTAGAAATATTCCAGGAAAGGGAAAGGGTCAAGAATGCAGTGTGCAGAAGACCAACAAAGCTGGAGGGACCCGCCAGGTGACTACCACCATTAACATCCAGCAGACACGTGATCCTGTGTTTTAGAAGGGTCACCACATCGCTATCCATTCCAGTCTCCAAGCAGGCACTGGTA
Organism: Nesogale talazaci; assembly: GCA_004026705.1. NCBI lineage: Eukaryota > Metazoa > Chordata > Mammalia > Afrosoricida > Tenrecidae > Nesogale > Nesogale talazaci. The sequence goes on along the minus strand of PVJH01009890.1, from coordinate 72,951 downwards.
ACTCAGGGTCAGCTTAGATATGTGTTGCTCGTGGATGCCAGGAGTGTGTTCTGGCTAAGGGAGTGGGTGGGAGGCCATAGGTGGTGGAGAGGGAGCAAAGTACACAGAGCATGCGGCATGTTCAGCCATCAGTCAAGGATGTGTGTCGCCATGATGCCAGCCAGGTTTCAGAGGAGCTTTAAGATGCAGACAGACTAGGGAGAAAAGTCTAGAGGTCTGCATATACCGTCAGCCAGGCAAGCCCTCGGGCTCACAACACACCCTCCGTGGTTGTCACATGCCCGGGGTTGACTCAGAGGTAGCTAACTACCAGGGCCACCCTTGGAGTAAGAAAAACAGAAAATAAGATTGGATGTGTTTGTGCACACATGTGTTTTTTAGGGGCAGGAGTGGGGGGCGGGGCACAATAAGGACAAACAAAGTCTCATAGAACCAGTGTCATCGAGGGTGGAGAAAGGGTAAGGATGGGGACGAGACTGCCTGTGTATGTCTCGACTTTTTACTCGCGCCAACATTTTACACATTCAACAGAGAAAAGTAAATCTCCAAGGTGGGGAAAGAAAAATGTTGGATCCCAAGAGAAGCAAACAGGTGCTGTTGCTGCTGCCACTCCTGCAGTTGGGCGTCAAGTCCATGCCAGCTTCTGATGGGCTGTCCCAGAAGACAGCGAAGAACTTCCCCGTTGGATGTTTTCCCCCAGTCCTTTTAATGTATGGGTAGACAAGCTACTACATTGGTCCATTTCAGCCACGGTGGCATGACCACATGTGAACAAAGACTGGAACAGAGCAGAGGCCAGGAAATCATACAAGGCACGGTCAAGGCAGACCTGGCGAAAGCCACCTCTACTCTAAATGACTTTCGTACCACCTCCGCTACTGAAAACAATGAGATCAACGTGACTTGGAATCCTCACTCTCTGCTTTTATATGCCCTGCACCATAAACAGCTGGTTGGAAAGCACCTACAGGTTTTGGATGTGTCCTTGCAGAGGAGGTGGGCAGAGAGAGGTCCTGCACCTGGGACATGTGTCTGAGGTGGAGTTCGAGGGGATCTGGTGACATGACTAGGTGAGCTGTTAACAGAAGTGTAAGACTGCATGACTCCACCATTCCCCATCTGGAGTGCACACAGTGCTGTGAAAAATGCCCAGACCAATTTCATCTGCATGCCAGAAGACAGCCATGCTCCCCCAGTCTTCCCAGCAACTATCCCAATGAAGACAGAATACAGCCCAGGTTAAAGCCCCCATCAAGTCTACCCACAGCTGCGTGTACGCACGTACACACACACACACACACACACACACACACACACACCTGTTCCCCTAAGAGGTCAGATCCATGTGCCTCAAGTCATCCTGGGAGGGGCAGCTGGGGCCAAGGGAAAGGCACTATAGGCCTCACGGACATAAGCCTGCTATACTATGTACACATTCTCACACACCGCGTGGAAGGACCACAGAAACTTATGGACTAACCTCCTGCGATGCTTTGGGCTGGATCTCAATGGCCATTTCTGGCACACTGATGAAGGACCACTTGACTGGGATGTCCTCTCTCTTTTCCTGCAGGTGTAGCTCCAACTGTGTAAAAGAAAGGCAATCAGCTTTTAGAGAGAGGCTCTTCTTATCAGAGCATGAATGAGTGTGTGTGTGTGTGTGTGTGTCTGTGCGTGTCCAAGTATGTGTATGAGGATAGGTCAGAAAATATTGCTATAAAAGCATAGCAATCTTTATTAAATGGACATTATCAAAAGACAATGCCACTGGTTCTCAACATATCTTCCATCGCGGACTATACACTTCTGAAGATGAGGTTTCCATCTTCATAACCCTTCCCCAGAGAGTGCATCTTCATAACCCTTCCCCAGAGAGTGCCATACTCCGCCATTATATGCCATAAACAAAGTCCTTTGGGCATCCTGAGAGATTCAGGTTATGTTCCAGTTCAGTGTTCTTTGAGTTGTGGAATGGAAAAGAAGGCCCACGGGGCAGAAGGGCGGGCTAGATCTCCCGACACAGTCCTCCAAGAACAGCCCTCAGTGCCCTGGCAGCATCGCAGGGGCGCTCTCCAGATGGACAATGACTCCTCGCCCAAATTTCCCAGGCCTTTCCTCACCAGTGTAGCTTGTACTCTTCTTAAAACCTCTTTCTATCCCTCTCAACCAGGAGACACTCCTGGAAGTCAACGAACAGGCCTTAAACTACTTGCAGGTTTTTATATTGTTGTTATTATTGTATTTTTGCATGTACACCTACATGCTCACTATTGGGGGTTCTTTTTGTTGATGGTTTCATTGTTTTCTTCTCTTTGGTTGCTTCATTATGGGATGCCCTTTTTTGAGCATGTTATTTTCTCCACAGGTCTATCTGGATGGGGTGGACTGGATGGGTGGTCTAGTGGTGGGGACGACGGGACTGATGGTACCAGGGTGGATGTGGAGGGGGCACTGTTGGCTGATCCAGGGATGGGGGGAGAAGCATGTGGTTCAGGATCGGTGGCGGGGTGGATGTGGAAGGTTCAATAGGGACTGATTAAGACTAATGTAATAGAGACAATATTGAAACCCAAATAGAGGTTGAGCGTGATGGTGGGACGGGAGGAGGTATAGGGAAATAGAGAAAAGAACTGGGGAGTAAGGGGCATTTACTGAGGTTAAATATAGGCATATACATAGGCACATATATTCATATGATAAAGGGGAAATAGATCAATATGCATATACTTATAGGCTTAGAATTAAGACAGCAGATGGGCATTGGACCTCCATCAGGTACTTCCTCAGTGCAAGAACATTGTGTTCTATTAAATTGGCATTCCATGATGCACATCTCCCTGACACAATCACAGAAAACAAATGTGTGCATAAGCAAATGTGGTGAAGAAAGCTGATGGTGCCCGGCTATCAAAATATGTATATATGTATAAAATATATCATTGTAAATGAATGGGAGTTCAGATTGGGGACCCAAAGCCCATCAATAAGTGAGGAGACATCCTCTTACAGAGGGTTTGCAGTGAGGAGATGAGCCAGTCTAGGTGCATTGTAGTAGCAATGAAATGTTCTCAAATGCTTCCACCCACCGACTATCACTACCCCAATTCTGCCAGACAGATTTGGCTAGACTAGGGGATGCACATTGGAGTCGAAAATGTGGAAATTTAGGATAGATAATCCCTTGAGACTAGTGGAGAGTGGTGACGCTGAGAGGGTAGAGGGACGGTGGAGTAGAAAGGGGGAACACATTTCTCGGATCTACATGTGACCTCCTCTCTGGGGTGCGGACAACAGTAGAGGGTGAATGAAGTGACACATTAGACAGTGTAAGATATGAAGAGAGAGTAACAATTTGTAATTATTGGAAGTTCATTGGGGAGGAGGAGAGGGTGGGGAGAATATAGGAAGTTGGAATTAAAAAAATAAGGAACTAGAGGAAAGAGGGGAAGAGGAGCGAATGCTGGAGGGGTTCAAGTAGATAATGTAGATGAATGTGGCAACAAGTGAAATGTGCTTGATACGAACGATGTATTAAATGTTATAAGAGCCCCCAATGAAATCTATATTAAAAAAATAAAGGTCATTTAAATATTTAAAAAAAAACACTTCTTCCTAAGATGTGCTCATGTTCACCTCTGTGTCTCAAGGAAATCTATCAACGTTGACCTTTGGGACCCTCTCCAGTACTGCCACTACCTTCTAAGCTGTGCTTACCACCTCTGCTTGGGCTTTACATGGTCCAGCAGATCCCCTTGGAAGCCACTATTTTGACTGGAGCATTTTTCAAAAGCACTCTCATGTGACCAGGACAAGGGTCTTCCTGCATCCATCCCCTCATCAGAGGCACATGTTTCAAGACACCTGTGCATGCATGAACTGCAACGCAATACGCTGTTACCAACCCTTCTGTGTGTTTGTGTATGTGTGTGTGCGCGTGCATGTATGAGAGTATTGTGAGCACGTGAACAAAAGTATCGGTCTATATGCATGTGTGAGTATTCATGCGGGAGACTGCGGTGTGTGAATGTGACTGTATATGATGAATGTATGTGTGCCTGTGTGCAGTGCATGCTGTTGTGTATGTTCTCTGTTAGTGTGTGTGTGTGTGTAAGCATAAGTGAGGGGTGGATGCATCCATGAAGGGTGTGTGTCTGATGTAAGTTTGTGGATGTGTGTGAGGTGTGTGCGTCTCTCTGTGTGTATGGTGTCTGGTGTGTATGTCTGTTCTATACATGTGTGCCTGTGTATTGATGTACATGTGAGGCTATGTGTGTGATATCTGTGTGTGTTGATATGTTCATTTGTTTTTATAGAAAATTGTTTAGTCTCTCTCTTGGCACATTATGTCATTTCAAAATTGAAAGGGGAATCCTACACCCCCTCGAACCTTCCCTTTCCCTACTGTACCCCACCCATACCCACCTCCATGCCCCCAGCGCCTTCCTCTGTCTCATCCCATCCTGAGGAGAAGCACAGCAAGGCTGAGGCCAGATGCCCTCATACTCAGCAGTCTTTCGAGAGAACCATCCGCTGCACTTTGCCTCTCTCTCTCTCTCTCTCTTTCTCTCTCTCTCTCTCTGGGTGCATCACCAAGGTATGGGGCAGCGATTATGCGTCTGGCTGGGAACCAGAGTTCAGATCCACCAGCCGTTTGCGGGAGAGAAGAGAGGCTTCCCACTCCTGTTCACAGATCCAGTCTCAGAAACCCACAGGGGCAATGCTAGTCTGTCCTGCAGTCATCTGAGTCCAAGTAGACTCCATGGCGGAGTTTTGAGGTTGAAAGCAGGGAGAAATGAGAAAAACAGGGTTCTCTACATCTAGTCCTGGCCACGGAAGCCCCCCTACCCCTAATGCCCTTCGGAGAGTGTGCAGAGCTGGCTGGGGGTCCTGTCATCTCTTCTTGCGTCTCCATTTCTGATCCCACCTAACCCAGCCATACCCATGGGTGGCTGGCAACCTAGGTCCTATGAGCACATCACCTAAAGGGACACCAGAAACTCAGCTGCCATGACGGAGGGCAGACTGGGTGGTCTGAGTTACCCAGGTGGGTCCACTCTCATCACAGGAGTCCGCAGCCAGTCCACACAGCGATGTGACCAGAGACTCAGCCACTGGCTTTGATGACGGGGGTGAAGGGCCCGAGCCAAGGAGCGCAGGTGGCCTCCTGCAGAAGCCTAAGCCAGCTGTCTTCTAGTCACCCAGGGCAGGGGACTTGATTCCACGCCCGCCTTCTCCCAACACCCCAGGCAAGCAAGGAAACGAGCCTCTTCCCAGCACTGCCAGAAAAGGCGACTGTGCAGACGGCACACTGATTTCAGCCCAGTGAGGGCAAGGGTCTGCTTTCTGACCTCTCGAGGAGGAACATAATGAAGATGGAAGCCAAGCTTCAGGCAACTGGTGACAGCAGCTGTGGGAAACGGCGTCACCACCCTTGGGATGTTTTGGTTTTCTGTTTTCATTTTTCAGCCAGAGACTTTTTCCAAAGTCCACCTCTGAGCCGTTCCCCTACGACCACTGCAGACAGATGGACGGGGAGGAGCGAGTGGCATTGGCTCAGCTCTGAGAGGCTCAGCAGAGACGTTCAGCTCTGAAGCCAAGAATCAGACTCCCAGCTTCCTCCTCTCCCTGATCTAGGCCAGCTGCCTTGAGTCCGCCCCAACTCAAGGGGACCCCAGTTATTAACACCTGGGTTTTGAGAACTGGTCACCAAGCCAGTTCAGGCCCACCTGAAGCATCTCTGGTTGGGCCCGAACCTCCCACCTTTCCTTTTCAGCTCCCCACTGCCCTACAGTTCTACTTAGTTACAGGAAGAATCTGCTGTCACCTCATTTCCACAGGTCACTGCATCACCGCTCCCCTCCCCACCAGGCAGGCCGTGGGAGACACTGCCACTGCAGGCACGGGGACTGCGGCCCTTGGCAGAGTCTCCGAGGAAAGGAATGGCCCTGGCTGCGGCAGGAATTGTGCACCACGTCTTCAGCAACGCTCTCTGCTTTGGCAGGGCACCCGCAGACTGCCTTTCCACTGTGCTGTAAGACCAAGCTGCAGCGGAGTTCCAGCTGAGTGGCTAAAATGGCAGGGACTGTGTACACAAACCGCACAACTTCAGAGTGGGCGCCTTTTCTCAGCAGGTGTCTGTGATCCTCTCGGGGCGTCTGGAAGGCTCCTTGGGGGTGGCAACTGGATGCTTTCGGCTTCTAAGCTCAAGCTTAGTGGTTCAAACCCACCCAGGGGTGACATGGGGTGGAAGAGCAGGGGAAAGCCAGAAAAAGCCTACACGCACAGGTCCGCTCTGTGACGCAGGGAATTGCAGAGGTTGGAAGCCACACAAAGCCATGGGCTTGTGTGTCTCTTGTTCTGTGCTACATGAGGGGCTGTGATGGTTACTGTTTATTGTGCCAACCTGGCCGGTGAACACATGTGGGATTCATGGAAGGGCAGAGAGATAAGTGTCTCTTGCTCTTTGATGGGTGGACCAGGTGCAGCTGCCTTAGCTAGTTCTCTGCCTCAGCGGGCAAGGCTTGCTTCCTGCGAGACATCCCTGAAAAGAAGCCACAAGGACCTTCCCCAATGCAGCCCTGGGTGCTGGAGCAGCCGCATGGAGACCCCGGGCAGCGCTGAGATGCTGACACGCTCACTGATTCGGCCTTTGTCCTGCACTCAGCGTCATTGCGTGTGTTTTGTGAGATGGAGGAGGACTTTGTAGATTGATGTCAGGCATATGAGCTAATGTCGGCCTTCTGGCCTTGGACCGGACTGGGTTAGGATGCTCCATGCACAATTACCCTTTATATAAAACTCTCTCTTATAAAATATGAGTGTTTATGAATTTTGCTTCTCTAGTCTATAAAGACTAACACAGGGACTCCAGTGAGTTCATGGAAAGGTAGCGTGGAAAGAAAATGGGATTTTCCCACAAACATTTTGAAACCCTGTCATTTTATTACACATTAAGTTAAACTATATGCTACTGTACACCATAGCTGAAAGATGCTTCTATCTCTCATCCGTACACACCCAGGTTCATTCACTCCCTCCCTCACTCCTCACTCACTGCCACCATGTCCATCCCGATGCCTGGTGACCCCAGAGGCCAGATGGAAGCTGACCCCATGGGTTTCGGGGACTGTGGCTCCTTGTGAGAAGACCTGGGAGCCTCCACTTTCCCCCACGGAGGGTTGAAAACACCGGTTTGTTATCAGCAGCCCAATGCATATGCCCTATGTACCGGCACTGCTTTGAAATAGCAAACCGTTGGAAGTGGAGCGGACACCAAGGGTTCAAGTAGAAAGAAAATACTTTGAAAATGATGGTGGCAACATACATACAAATGTGCTTGACACCATGGAGGCATGTATGGATTGCGATAGGAGCTGTATGAGACACCCCCCCCCCCCAATCAAATGATTTCTTTTTAAAAAAGAAAAAGAAAATTGTTTTGGGCACACGTGGCAAAGAAACACAAGAAGAGGAACAGGGTGACAGGCTGTCAAAGCAAGGTCTGGCCCAGTCCCTCATGTTGCCGGCACATTTCAGATATGTATGTACACTTAAAAAGATTATTCCCTACAGACCAAAGTGATAGGGAAGCTGACAGCCAGGGAATAATGACATGAAAGACAGCTAACGAAGGCACAGGAGTCCCCTCAAGTGACTCACTCTGCAGCAATCCTACGAGTTGTTAGGAACGCTTTCCCGGGACTCACCTGTAAACGGAATGGGCAGAGCCTGATGCTGTACAGCCGGCGTCCGGCACCCTGAGAGGCTGACAGAGCAGAAACGATGAACTGAATGGCTTTCCCGGCCACGTCGCAGGACACCACCTTAAGGGACAGGACAATAGGAACAGCATTATCCGAGGGGGGAAGGGGTAGCCATAGAGTAAAACCATCTGGAATTTTTAAGTTATCGGAGACAAGAATGTAAAGTTTCAACTTTGGCTAACACGCAGATGCACACCTCCTCTGTGAGTTCATGCTGTAAGAATGAGAAGCAGCAGTCTTACAGGAATCTTCTCCTCCCGGTGGATTTCTCAGGAGCGAATCGTGTTCGGTGGTGTACACAGCCCGGGGGTGAGTTGGACAGCTGCAATGACGGGCTCCCGCCTGCGGCGGCGGCCAGGCTAACACCTCCTCCGTTGTACTGAAGGTCACCGTGAGCTGAAGCCAACTAGACCACCACCACCACCACCACCCAACTCAGCCTGCTTATGACCGAGTGGTCTTGATCCTGACACACAGAACATAGACTTTGCTCTCTAACTGTTACTTCATGGCTCTATTCCCTCCACATGACCACATCCATAGGTGAAAGCAAAATGCGTCAGCTGTGTTCTTTGACTAAATAAATGAGGCGTAAAAATAAGTTACCAATGTCTCAAAACACACACATAGTTGGAAAATACACTCAAGGCAAGAAATTGTTTGTATAGAATATCTTTAGCTGATTGTGGTTTTCCATATGTGAGGCTAATTCAAAGAATATATGAAATGTATGAGGGGGTACCCTTCCACCCCCTAAAAGTTTTTCCCCAAAAAACTATGTCTTTGTATATTTGTTTTTTACAAAACAACCTTATCACCTTCAAAGTACTCTTCATTACACTTAATATATTTGTCAAATCTGCGAGTCCATTCTTGGAACTATGTTTCTAACTCATTTGTTTGGAAGGCTGACAGCATCTCCCTTGTTTTTTTCTTCACCTCTTCTACATGATCAAATTGCTGTTCTTTCATGTCCCTCTTTATTCAGGTGAGTAAGGTGTGTGGCGCATGTACCAGAGGCATGCTGGGTTTGGGCCCAGTTCTGGGTGAGCACATGTATTGTCACGGTGGCAGAATCAGTCCCCGGTCTGCCACTTTCTTTCCTTATCTCGTCATTGCATACTGCTGCACAATCTTTTCAGAACCTCAAAAAAGAAACCTTGATTAACAGTCTGATCTGGTAAAATGAACTCCAAATGCACTGAGTCAACACTTCCATCCATTCCAAAAGTTGACGGACATCCAGAATGAGGTTTGTCAATCACCATTTCAGCTTTTCTGAAATAAGTACTGTGTTAGTCTGGGTAGACTAGAGAAACAAATTCATAAATGTGCACATGTTTATAAAGGAGAGGTTTATATACAAGAGGAATGAAACATTGAGAAAGCATCCCTACTCAGTTCAGTCCAAAGTCATAAATCCTATATTAGCCCCTATGTCCGATACCAGTCTATATAGTCTTCTTCTGACTCATAAAGCACATGCAGTGACTCCAGAACAAGCACAGGCCACTGGGTGCGGAGTTTTGTGTACCCTGTGGTGGTAGAAGCATCTCAGTGCTGGTAAGGATCTCTCCATGGCTTTTCTGGCTTCAGAGGTCTGATTCCATTAGGGTAAGCCCATGTGGCTTCTCCTCCGGCTCCTCCAGTTTCCAGGGCTCAGGATCTATCAGCACGCTGCCATGTTGTCTTTCTTGTCAGCTGCAATGTCTCCCAAGGGCTGAGTCTTGAGTCTTTCAAATTCCATGAACTTTCCCAGAATTCTCAGAAGAGAGGTCTCATTGGCTATCTCCAGACTGACAGGCTAGACTCCGCCTCTACACACCCAATCATGAAATCGACACAAGAGTACATGACTGCCAAACTGCACTTGAGTTTTTCCCATAGTGTTGTCCTTTAAGCCATGTTCAGCATCACAGCAGTTTCTGCAGTACTTTTTTTCCAGAGCAGGAAACAGAATTTCACAGCCATATGCTGTTCTCTTAAATCAGACAAAAAATGAGGTTTGAGCAAAGCTGTTTTCATGAAAAAGTTCTCTGTGACCGGAGAGCACCTTCCCAGGCGGTGTCACTGGATGAACAAACTCAGAGTGAGCTGCTCCAGGCCTGCGTACTATGAAAGCTCCACCCAGCAGAGCTTTTCCAGATATTTTTTTGGGGGGAGGGGACCCCTCACATATGTGTGTATAGGTATGTCATATTATTATACAATTACATATTAATAAAAAATTGAGTAAGAACACATGGTGACTTAAGAACCTGTAAGATACGGTTGGCCCCATTGTTTTCTCCTCTGGATTGTTTATCCAGAGTTACATCTGGAATAAGCCAAATCAGAGGAAAACAAACACCTGCTATAAACCAGAAAACATTTTAGAGGAATGCTTTTTAGAGCTGTTACCAAAAAGAGAAATATCAAGTATCTATAATATGATCCACTCTGCGGGAGCAGCTCTTCCAGAATGAGGGGTCGGCAACCAAGCCTGTCAGAATGCCAAGCCAGCACACGGTCTGATGAACCATCCAGGTGTTCGGTGTGCACCTGCTGGGGGGAAGGGAGGAGGAGGAGGACAGAGGCATGCTGAGAACTGAAGAAGGGGATGGTCCCCCATGGAAGGTGTGTTTAGCCAAAACTACGCCATCCACACCCGCTCCCCCCAGAAGAATTCACTTCAGAGGACAGCTCAGGGAGAGGGGCAAGCCTCATCAAGGCACATAGCAGAAATTGAAGGGGTAAGGAAAGATTCTGGAGCGCATCCTGGCCCAAGGACACTATTCCTGCTCAGAGCAGCCAATGCACAGAGAGGACCATAGGGCCCACCATGTGCCATTGTGCCCCACCTCACTGACCCATAGTGCTTCGAGGGTCAACGCTGGAGACACCGTGTGGGAACTGCACCCAATCGGGCCCCACCTCTCTGGGCCCAAACTCTAAGGGTGTAGCAACTGAGCAGCAAGGGGAGCAAAGCAATGAAGTCTCCAGGGAATGCCAAATATAGACTTTGGGGCCAGAGTGTGGCACCTCATCACTCTTGACTGGAAAACACTCCTAAGGGTCAACAAAAGACCTGGAACTATTTATAGGCTTTCCTTTTTCTGTCTTGGTTTTTGTTGTTATTGTTGTTTTGTTTTATGGAGCTGTCTTGTTTTTGTGCTTACTGTTATCTCTGTAGATAGATAAGATAGGCAGGATAAGCAATCCAAAGGAGAAAACAATGAGACCAACGGTTCTGAAGGGGCCACCGGAGGAGGTGTGGGGGAGAGAGGAAGTGGGTGTCAGTAAACCCACGCATAAGTGGGTGTTCAAACAAGGGATCTCAAATCTAAGGCAAGAAGGGCCAGTAGGGCTTGTGACCTAGAGGAATTACTGAAACCTGAATAAAGGCTCAATGTGATACTGGAACAAGAGGAAAGAACTAGGAGGCAAAGGGCATTTATAGAGGTCTAAACAGAGGCATGTGTATGTAAAATATATCTATATATGACGATGGGGACATAGATCTATATGCATATATTTGTATGCTAAGTATCAAGGTAGCAGACAGACATTGGGCCTCTCTACTCAAGCACTTCCTCAATGCACGAACACTTTGTTCTAATAACGTGGCATTCCATGATGCTCACCTTCCGGACACTACTGCTGAAGACAAAATGGACGCATAGCAAATGTGGTTAAGAAAGTTCATGGTGCCTGGCTATCAAAAGATATAGCATCTGGGATCACAAAGTCTTGATGATAAACAAGCGGCCATCTAGCTGAGAAGCAACAAAGCCCACATGGAAGAAGCACACTAGTCTGTGTGATCACAAGGTGATAATAGGATCAGATATCAAGCATCAAAAAGCCAGAATAACAACAAAAATAAATCATATCAGTGTGAATGAGTGGTGTGTTAGTCTGGGTAGACTAGAGAAACAAATGTATAAACATGCATATGTATATAAGGTAGAGGTTTATATACAAGAGGAAAGAAACATTGAGAAAGCATCTCAACCCACTCCAGTCAAAGTTCATAAGCCTGCTATTAGCCCATATATCTGATACCAATCTATAAAGTCTTCTTCAGACTCACTAAGCACATGCAATGACGCCAAGACAATCACAGACCAGTGGGAGCTGAGTCTTGTGTATCCAGTGGTGGTAGAAACATCTCAGCTGGCAGGAGTCTCCCCCTGGCTTCTGTAGCCCCAGAGGTGATTCCATCAGGGAAAACCCATATGGCTTCTCCTCTGGCTCCTCCAGATTCCAGGACTCAAGATCTATCAGCATGCTGCCATGTTGTCTTGTCGGTCGAGCGTCCCAAGGGACTGAGTTTTGTGTCTTGTCAGTAGAACGTCTCCAAGAGACTGAGTTCATAGTCTCTCACCTCAGTGGGCAGAAAATCACGAGATTTCCCAGAATTCTCAGAGAAAGCCATGCCCACACAGAGGTCTCATTGGCTATCTTCAGATTGACAGGCTAGACTTCACCCCTACACTCCCAATCATGAAATTGGCATGCGTACATGACTGCCATAAGTAGCAATGAGGATTGGGACCCAAAGCCCATTTGTAGACAATTGGACTTTCCCTTACAGAAGGGTCACAAGGAAGAGAGGAGCCAGTCAGGGTGCAGTATAGCACCGATGAAACATGCAACTTTCCTCTAGTTCTTTAATACTTCCCGACCTCACTGTCATGACTCCAACTCTACCTTACAAACCTGGCTACACCAGAGCATGTACACGGGTACAGATAAGAGCTGAAAACACAGGGAACTCAGGGCAGATAAACCCCTAAGGACCAATATTGAGAGCATAGATACCAGGAGGGTAAGTGTAAGATGGGAGGAGAAAGGGGGAAGTGATCACAATGATCTACATGTAACCCCCTCCCAGGGGGACAGTTAACAGAAAAGTGGGTGAAGGGAGACATAAAAGACAGTGTAGGACATGAAGAAATAACAATAATCTATAAATTATCAAGGGTTCATGAGGGAGGGAAGGTGGAAAAGGGAGGGGGGAAATGAGGAGTCCATACCAAGGGCTCCTGTAGAAAGAAAATGTTTTGAGAACAATGATGGCAACAAATGTACAAATGTGCTTGACACAGTGGGTAGATGTATGGATTGTGCGAGGAGTTGCATGAGCCAAAATGATTTACAAAAACAAACTACGTCATCAGGATAGCTGAGGCGAAGCTGATACCCAGTCCTGCCAAAGTTGCTGCTGACCCCACCGCAGGGAGGGGAGAGAAAGTTCTTTCATTCTCTAGTGTGAGGAGGCAAGCATATCCAAATATTATTTTGGATATCCACAGTTCAAGAAAAGGACATTCCTACTGTTTCCTTGTTCACAGCCCAGTTAATTCCCTTTCTCTTCCCACACCTACCTATGCCCTCTATCTAACGTTCTTCTACAGTAACAAATCTACCAACTTGCTTACCTGTCCCCCAGTACCCATCAAATAAATATGTATTCTGTAGGACGGTATCCTCTGACCTTTTTTAATGCCCAAGGTCACTTAGGTCCAGGAAAAAACAACAATAAACCTCTTGCCTCCTCTTGGTACCAACATAAAGTTGCACAACCCTATTTCAACTCACCAAATCACTCCCAAAAGATTTACATGGATCATCTACAGATACTCATCATTCGAGTGCATCTCTATAAGTACACTAAAGGCTGGGACAAAAAAATGTTTGCATTAGAAATGTCTTTTTTATTTAAAAAATAAATGATACTTAAATGATCTCTTTTGGGGAGGATGGAGAGCATAAGCTGATGCTGGGGGAGTTACATACACAAATGACAGGGCACAGAAAAAATTCACCATCTTTTGGGTTAACCAATCCAGCCTGTCACCACTGATGATGGAAGTCTCTTCTACAGTGAACCAGTCTCTCCTATTCTTTCTCTAGAGCAGGGGTTCTCAACCTTCCTAATGCCACAACCCTTTCATACAGTCCCTCATGTGGTGGTGACCCCCCAACTATAAAATCTCCGTTGCTACTTCATAACTAATTTTGTTACTATTATGAATTATGTAATGACCCTATGAAAGGGTCATTAGACACCCTCCCCCAAAGGGGTTGTGACCCACAGGTTGAGAACTGCTGCTCTAGAACCATCTGTGTCAAGTCCATCATGATGTACAGGGTACTGACAGCTTAAATGATTCTGATAAGAAGGCATGTGGTTCCCTTTTGTGAAAATTCCATAGGAGGCTTCTCTGCCACCTGTTCCTTGGTATATAAATAACCCAAGAAATTGGTTAAAAGAGGGGGAAAGTATGTTAACTTCTGGCTCACCACCAATCATTTAAGCCATGCCAGAAGAGTCAGTGAGATCACGAAACAGGCCAGGTCTGAGAGGAAATGCAGCTGAGTGCTCCTTAGAAGCAAGGATGGCGTGACCTCACCTACATGGAGCATGTCATTAGAAGGGATTAATTGCTGGAGGCAAATCAGAGAGTCAGAGACAAAAAGGGCCACCCTCAATGAGTTGAGGGAACTGGATTGCCACAAGAACAGGCTCAAACACAGCAATGACCCTGAAGACTCACGGAGTAGGGCAACATCCTGGTCTGCCACTCGTAGGTGGCCATGAGCTGGCACAGGCTCTACAACAACTAATAAAAACCATGTAATGGCAACACACAGCACGCCCTTGTCTCCTCAGGTCCAATGGATTCCCAACCCTCTAAATCGAATCAGTCACACAGACCAGCCAAGTCTTTCTCTCCTGGTGCAGCCAGAAAACGGCTGCTAATTAAAAGATCAACCCGGACCAGCCAAAGCATTTGGACTGAGGACCACTGCAGCCCCTAGGGGGCCAACCAGAAGAGACAGTGATTAAGGCTAAACGCTTTGCCAGGGCTAGCCGCTGTCCCAAATGAATGGTAATGCCCCATTTGTCAAACGTATGAGGACAAAAATGCAATGGAGGTTTTCATGGCAAGTAGTCTCTTTTTCGAGTATTCAGATGCTGTCCGTAATGGAGATGGGCATCTCTCTCCACTGCAGACCGTGGTGGGTGCTCCACTAACCAAGGAGAGGACAGGATCACCGGAAGGTGTAGGTCAGAAACCCTGGCAGAGAGGTGCCCTTCCTGAGTGCTGAGAACGCCAAAGGCTGACATCTACCAAATAGCAGGTAGCGACCCTGATCCGGACCCCAAAGGCTGCCTGCTCCACAAGAATATTCATGGGACTCCATTCTAAAATTTCTAACTTAGCTCCACCAAGACTCTCAATTCGGTGAAATCGTTTAAGTCCAGCCCTGCATGCTCACTGGCTTGGGTCCTTACGTGTCTCTCTGAAGTCTTTAGCAACAGTGGCAGACTTTAGAGGTTAATTAGCAAAGGCAGAGACTACCTCTGGTGGCCACAAAGAAGTTGACCTGAGCGGGGAGCAACCCCCAATGGCCCCAGAGCAGACGCAGCGCCAAGACTTAAGGGCCCAGGGATGCTGATGCTGTGAGGGGTTGTCAGACCTCTTGGGACTCAAAGTGACCCGATGTCATTCAGAAGGACATTAACACTGCCTGGTGCTGCACCCACTGTGTCCGTCAATCCCTCTGGACCCGCATCAATCCGTCTCATTGAGGGCCTTCCTTGAAACCCTTCAAAAATCAAAAGCCAGTTCCCCTGCAACCCGCTCTAGCTCCTGATGGCGCCATCTACCCCCGAACCAAACGCTGCCTGGCCCTGGGCCACGTATATCATCACTGTGACGCTCTCGCTGCAGGCCCTGTATCTAGGTGCATGTTGTACACGTACACAGAGGAGTCATTTCGTTTTCTTATTGGGGTGAGAGCCAAAATTGTGCCACATCCCGACATTTTCCACATGTGCAATTCAGAGGCGTTCATTACATACTGCACATGGAGGAACTGGCCCCTGTCTGTGTTTAGTGCTGTTCTACTCAAGGAGTCCATCACCCAGTAGACTGTTGGACAATATGCTGGGATCTGTAGTAGTTACACTGGCTAAGTTTTTGCTCCCAGTCGATCCCCAAATCCTCATTCCTAGTCTGCCTTAGTCTGAAAGCTCCGCTGAAACCCGTCCACCATGAGTGACCCTGCTGGCATCTAAACTATTGGCGACTCAGCTTCCAGCACGATGACCACACACAAGCCACCACAGGTGGACACATTGGCAGATGGGTGGTGGTCCTTGCAAAGAGCTGTCCTCAAGCCTGCCTGCCTTCTTCCCAAGTATGCTCCCAAGGCCAGCAAACCCCCAAACCCCAAACCCCATTGAGTGCTGCCATCATTCAATGCCGACTCACAGCCCACCTAGGGGACAGGGGAAAGCAGCCTTTGTGGATTCACAAGACCCTAACTCCTTACAGGAGAACAAAGCCTACTGAGGCAAACAAACAAGCAAAAACCACTCCTGGATTGTATGAGCCACTAGGAAATCCAGCCACCGCAGTGTGAACTCTAAGAGAGCGTTCAGCAGCAGGGAGGGGGCCACAGGGGGTGAGGACGCAGGAGGCAGAGCGCCCAGGGAACCCTAAATGAACACTACAGATGGATGGACTGACGGGCTGGGGCCTGGGAACTCATGGTCTTCAGACCTCTGCTGCCTGCTTTGGCCTGCTCTGTACTCTGGTGGGGAGCCCTGGTAGCATAGAGGTTAGGATCCACAAGTCAGCCGTTCAAAACTGCCAGCCGCAGGAGAAAGACGGGGCTTTCAACTCCCTGAGACAGTGGCAGCCTTGGAAGCTCACAGGGGCAGTTCTACCCTGGCTATGCAAATAGGGCTTATCCAGAAGCCACAGTCCTCTAAAGACAGAGGCCGAATTCCAGGCCAGGCTGAGGCATTCTGGAATACCTCAAAGGGTCGCTATGAATCAGCATCCACTCCGTGACAGTGAGCTTGGCCGTTTGGGTTTTGTACTAGGAGGGCTTGTATGCGAGTGCGCAAACGAGAGGGTATTTCAAATACCCACAGAAGACAGGCTCCAGGGCAGCTTTAAGAATGGGGCAGATTAGCAAGCAAGGCCAGGTGATCTACTTCCAAAAATAATTCCCAGAGAGAAGGAAGCCTGGCAGAGGCATCCGTAGAATGTGGCACATTCCACCACCGTGTATAGGTCAGCGTGGAAGCCAGTGGGCTTCCGCTTCTCTGTCACCTGGTTAACAGAGGGGCAGGCCTTCATGCCCATCACCACCGCATTCCTGTTTCTGGTACACACCTTAAAATCAAATAGCCACATAGCTATGCAAATAGGGCTTATCCAGAAACCACAGTGCTCTAATTACAGAGGCCAAATTCCAGTCTGAAGTTTTCTCAGCAAGGCTCCTGCATGCCAATAAGAGTATCCTGTAATATCTGCAAAGGCCACTCTCCCATCTCTCCCTGCCTTCACTGTCATACTTCTTGGGCAGATGCCTCGGCTCCTTTTTCTCGTACAGCATGCAGAGAACTGGAAAGAATGTAATTACCTGTGTCTGTGAACAGCACTCGCAATGCACCTGAGGAGACGCTTCTTAAGAGGCTTATGATATTTAATCGCTTTCGCTTTAATCACATTTCATAACATCTCAAGGAAAGACCTCAACAACAAACCACAACAAAATGGAAAGACTCGGGCACTGATCAGTGGGGGTTCTAAGTCAAAGAGCCTTCCTAGCTTTATGTCTTCTCCCCTCTGTAGAAGTTCTCTAAGACAGCACGGTCCCTTGCCATGAAGTCAATCCCATTTCATAGGCGCCGGAGGGGACAGAGTAGAACTGCTTCCTGGGGTTTCAGAGTCAGCACACCTGCATGAAGTCGACATGTGGCGTGGCTGGTGAGCTTGCAGGCCAGCCTTGTGATTAGCAGCCCGATATTAAAAGGCTGGGTTACCACCAGGTGAATGTGAAAGACAGAGAGACCCGTGAGAGCTGGGACTGGATGGGCCGCCCTTGGTTGTCTAAATCTCACAAGTTTTCCACCTTTGACAGCATCGAGTGGGACCACTTTTCTATCATCCGTTCTAGTAGAAAATATTTTAGTTCTTCTCTGATAGATTTCCACCTAAAAAGGCACTGGTTTTTCACCTAAAAAGGTCCTAGCTTTAGTGGGCTTTCCTTTTACTTCTCAATTTAATAAGCTAAGTACTATCAGAACATCTATAAAGTTAACCCCATTTGTCCATGGATCTAAAATATGCATCTGCCAATTTAATTTGTACGAGGCCCCTGTCTCAGTGGTCTGAGATAAAACAGAAAAATCAGATGGTGGCCAAGCCCAAAGAAGGATGGCATTTTATGGTGTTGGGAGGGGTAGGGGGTGAGGATACCCAGGCTTCAGGCTCCTTTCTCTGGGTTCTAGGACTCCTTCCACTCAGCCTCACCCCTTTTGTTGGAATGTTCCACCTTAAAAGGGTCAGGGGGGCCTTTCAGCCCTATGACCCTAACAAAAGGGACTGCTGACACACACACAAGCCTCTGTGGGTCTCTTCTTTCTCCCAAGGAGCGACTGGTGCTTTCTTACCTTGGGGTTAGCAGACCAACTTGTAACTTCATTACCCGCCCCTCCCACTGCCAGGGCTGGGGGGGGGGGGGGGGGGAGGGGGCTCCTTATGTAAAAAAAAAAAATCTGTGAATGAACATGGGGGGTGGCAAACACTCTGTGTTTAAAGACACATAGAAGAGACTCCATGTAAAATGCAGGGAAGGAAGGAATTAGATTCATCCCAGGTTGATGTCAGTGCTCCCCTTCGGGGTCCCCCATCACTGGGCCGCCCCCACTCCCGTGTCCAGTGCTTTGTATCAGACAGACAAAGCCTCCTGATACCTGGGACTCCTTTGACTGTGTTCTCCCAGGCGGGGTCAGGCTGACTCAGCCCAGAAATCTGGGCAACCCTTCCACCTCTGCCTTCTCTTATTTAGGGGCAGTATCTGCATTCCATCACCAAAGGGTGGGGTCTCCCAGGAAGAATGTCCCAACCTCCCCTTGGAAAGACCCTGGTTCAAAACAAATTTCACAACCAATTAGCATGTGAGCATGCATACCAGGCTAATGGGGTAGCTAGACTATCCTGTGCATCAAGCTCCCTCCTAGCAACTAGAAATACCAACTCTTGTTGAAATGATGTCGGTTCCCCTGTCAAACAAAGGAGCTCATTGAAGTGTGGGGAAAGCAGGGAAGATCCCAATGGTCTCAGAGTAGATTTCCATTTGTAAATGTGTAACAACATGCAGTCTTCAACTGGAGACACACACATACACACACACACACAGCATCCAAAGCACACCCAGTGTTTTGTGTCCATACATACCCAATGTAAGCTATGGGTTCCTCTTACGTGCAACATAAATTAGATTTGGCTAGAAAATTCCACCCAAGTGCCCACGTTGCATTTGCTCCTATGGCTTCACAGAAGCAAAGCTTGAGTATGGCTTTTCTGTCCTCTTTGGCTTCACCACCTCTTTCACGGCGATGCTAGTGCAGAGAAGATGGACACTGGTGAGAAAGGTAGTGGCCGTGGTGGACGTGAAAGTGGGGATGGTGAGGGAGGTGGTAATGGCCAAGGTGTGGAAGGTGGCAGGGATAGTGGAGGAAGTGGGAGTGGAGGTGGAGGAGATGGAGTGGTGGTGGCAGTGGAGAAGGCAGCAGTAATGACGGAGGTGACTGTAGTGGTGGAGGAGGTATCACTTATTGATGGAGGTGGTAGTGGCAGAGGTGGAGGTGAAGTGAGGCAGCGGCTGCAGTGACTGCAAGGGTAGTCAAGGTGTTGGTGATGTTGGAGCTGTTGGCGGGTTGTAGTGGTGCTGATGCTGCAGGTGGTAGTGGGGCAGTGTAGTGGTGTCTGTCAGAAGTGAAATACTAATGTAAAATACTAACAGTAACAGGCACTACATACTGCATGTAGTAGTCAGCACTTGTCTCGAGGCTAAATTGACAGTTCTACCGCTTCCTCTGGCCGAAGCAGTCCCTTGGCCAAGTGGTTTAAACTATGTGCATCTAAGGATTGTTTCTAAGGACCATGGGCGTGAAGCTGATGATGGCAGAGGGTAGTGCGAGTGGCCATTGAGAAAGGTTAAGAGCCCCTCATTCGGGGCTGGGTCACTATCACGATGCCATCACAAACCACCAAGTAGAAGGTGACATATGGGATTACACACAGGTGCACAGACCCCTTCTCACCACCTGGCCATGGAGGGGATTGTGTCCCACGGGCCAGGCACTGGTCTGGAGTCGAAAGGAAGGGCAGTGTCCAAAGCAAGCCTATATCGAACCAGTATCCCCACTTCCCTCAGATCGGGAGAGTTACAACTTTTACCTAAACCTTCAGGAGCAAGCCCATCACTTCACCAACAGAACGCGCCATTACTTTACAAAAGGCACTGAAAAGAGAAATCACAAGAGCTTCTCACAGGACACCCAGCCCCACGTGGTGAACGCCACCGTCACATGCAGTACCTGGGTGCCAAGCACCCTCGCGGTTTCCTTGGCGTATTCCGAATAAGCACAGCGGGTCAGTTTGGAGACACACTTATCATTCCCCCGGACAGAGATGCCTGTCTTTCTCAAGAGACCCCATCATGGTGCCACTGCCCAAACCCTGACTCTTGCCAAGTTTTCCTGGAAGAGCTGGGGCCCTCCCCCAGCCCCTGAGGGTGAGCGGAGGAACGCTTGACCCTGCCTGCTGTGTCACAGAGGGAGAGCTGGCGTTCATGTGGAGAAGAAGTCAATGCCCAGGTCCCTGTGAAATGGGACTAACGGAAGAATGAAGTGTCCGGAATGGCTGCCAAACAGCCCCGGGGTTGGAGGGGAGCCGATAGGGAGACAGGAAGGAGAACAGCTGAGCTAAACCCAACTGAGGGGCACATGGAAGTCAGAAAGACTCGTGCCTCCCTCTTCTTTTGTGTCGGTGTGGGATTTTCTGTGACAAAAGCAAAACTTTGCTCAACAGTGACCTTATGTAAAAGCCGCGGAGCCCTACCGGCACAGAGGTTAAACCCCTGGCCATTGGTTTGAGCCCACCAGCTGCTCTATGGGAGAAAGACGAGGCTCGCTGCTTGCACCCAGCTCGAGAGGCTTGGAGACCCTGTGGGACAATTTCATTCTATCTTACAGGCTCCCTCGTGTGTCACGATCTACTATTCACGTGACAATCCTGCTTGAAAAGAAGGTCCTTCTTCTGGGTCAGACACTCGGGAACATTCCTCTCTCAGGATGTGAGGAAAGAGGACGTAGGTAGAAACTTGTTGCTCTTGCACCACGGGCAATTAAAGACACGGAGACATGTGCTTCTCCTGTGCATGTTGGGACTAGAAGGGAGAGCAGAGCGAGTCCCGGGAGACCAGGGTAAAGGGGACAGTGCCGTGCGCAGAAAGCCCCACGGGGCATGCTTCCCTTAACCTAAGTTGGGCGCCCAGCCACTCTAGGTCTGAGGGTGTGCCTGTGTGTGGCGGCCAACCCAAAGACTGGGGGTGCAAATCCACCCCGAGGCAGGCACTCAGAAGAAAGGTCTGCAATCCTCTTCAGACCAAGCAGCCCTTGGCGAGGGGGGAAGCACGGTACTGTCTGACCCACACGGGTCTCTGTGAGTCAGGTTCGACTCAGCAACAACTTGTCAGGGTGCAGGGATGGACTTGACTTGAGCAAGTGCATGGTCTTCTCTGCCCCTCTTCCCTTAGGAAAACACCACAACGGCCACACACACCTGAGCAGGGGGACTCGATGTATGTCAAGTCAGACGAGGTGGGCAGGGGACCCGTGGTCAGTCCTATCACACAATGGAAAACGTCTTCCACTGGGCACGATCCAAGTCCCTTGGGCGGCACCAAAGTTGTGCTAGACTGCTGGTCTGAAGACGAGTGGATCAGACCTACCCGCAATGCCTCGGTGGGAAGGGCTGGAGACTGGAGTGTGCCCATGGGATGAAGCGGTTCTGACAGCCGCGGGGGCACCGCGTGAGAAGTGAACTTGCCAGCACCGGTCAAGTTACACTCTCTGGGAGAGACCACAACCGCTCTCCCTGTAGGATCCACACCGTGGGGCAGGGGGCTGCTTAGGACCCAGGTTTTTACACCCTGGTGCATCAGTTTTGGGGGCTCGCTGAAGAAGCTCCTTGCCTGGGTGGCCCGGGGCGCAGGGCAGGCCTGTCTGCCTGGGCGAGGGTCTGAGGGGCGGCTGAAGAGGAGGCACAGGCCGCAGAG
The DNA here is from genome assembly GCA_004026705.1 of Nesogale talazaci. NCBI lineage: Eukaryota > Metazoa > Chordata > Mammalia > Afrosoricida > Tenrecidae > Nesogale > Nesogale talazaci. The sequence goes on along the minus strand of PVJH01009890.1, from coordinate 51,052 downwards.
GGCACTCACACAGACGCACAGAAACCAGCCTGCCTGCTCAGTTTGTCCAAGTTGTGATCATGTCCTCGAGCCCCATGGGTCCGGGCAGGCATATCCCCATCATTCGCCCACATGCCAACCCTAGCTCTTGCCACGGCTGAGTGGCAAAGATGAGAAAGTGACACCCTGACTGGAGGGGTGGGGGTGGCAGGTGCCTCCCTGCCATCCTAAGCGAGCACTTCTTCCAAACTTTGGTGGAGATGACAGGGAAGGGCAGCTGCTGGCCAAGAGGAGGCAGGAGACAGGAGGCGGCGCTGCGTGTAGGAAGTGACCCAACAGGGTGAGGTTCGATGTCTTGTTTTTTTGGGTAGGGCAGAAATGGAGATTTCTTCTTCTTCTTCTTCTTCTTCTTCTTAAGAATTCTGCAGAGAGGGGGCTGAGCCCCAGTGGCGTAGGGGTTGTGCGCGGAACTGCGGCCCACTGAGACGGAGGTTCAATTCCAGCAGTAGGGACTGGGCCTCCTACTCCCACCACTGGAGAACAGTGATGCCCCCCCCCCAAAAAAAAAAAATAAATAAAAGAATTCTGCAGAGGGAATGCACCTGGGAATGCTGACAACAAATTCAGAGGAAGTCTGGAACCCATGGTGGGCCCGGGGTGGGGGTGGGGGGCGTAGCTGCTCCAAGGGAAGGAACACGCAGCTCCTGCAACAACATCCACCAGAGGCCGGGGTATCTTATCCCGGTCGTGGCAGGAACGAGCGTCAGCAACGTCCTGCCCAGGACACGTGACACAAACTTGGATCAAATTAGCTCCGTGGCCTTACAAAGAAACTCAAAACAACAACAACAACAGCAACAACAAATTTGCTGACCAAACAATGCTGAGTCACAGCAAGCCTCCGGGACAGGGCAGCTCACCTCGGTGAGTTTCCCAGACTGTCACTCTTTACAGGGTCCGTCTGGTGGCTTCACACTGCTGACCGTGCCGATCTCAGCCCAGCACACCACCACTACACCACCAGGACTCACCCTGAAGAGAAGGCACCCTAAAAAGATGTCACTTCCTCATCTTTGGGGGCTCATACAACTCTTACCACAACCCATCCGCCCTTCCAGTGGATGCACCGCACGTGTACATTTGCTGCTGTCCTCATTCTCAAAACATTCGCTTTCTACTCAGGCTCCTGGATGCTGTCCATCCTCCACAGAAGGTTGGGCTGTGAAGAAGCTCCAAGTTCCAATGAACCTTATCCCCACTGTAGGGTCTGCTCGACCGAGGCAGGGGGCACCGACACTCCAAACACCACCGGGCCTTTCTGTCCCCAAGTCACCACCACGCAGAGGCAGCGGACAGTCACCTAGGGTATGGTGGAGCCTGCGGTCCTCTCTGCCCACAGGTCACAGCCATGGTCAGGGGATGGGAAGCCTCACTCCCTCATTGGCCAAGAGAACACAAAACTCAAAAACAATGGCCGGCAGACAACCAGATGTTGCAGCGTCTGCAGCTTTTACAGCGTCTGTGTCTGTGGCTATAAAAGCTCCACAGACACACCGGGCGGGAGTGGGAGGGAGACGGGCATACAGGACAGCCACTGACTCAGAGTCATGAGACCCCACCAGGGCCCAGAGGAGAATGGTGGTTTCCAGTGGCTGTTTCTTTCAAGGTGGATCGCCAGGTATTTCTACTGAGGTGCCTCTCAGTGGGTGTGAACTGCTGACTTTTTGATTACCTGGGGGGTGCAGTCAGCCTTGGGACCCCCAAAGGCATCCCAAGAAAAGGCGACTTCTTTTGTAATTTATTTCATTTTTAAAATCATTTTATTGGGGGTTCGTACAATTCTTACCACGGTCCATCCACCCATCCAGTGTATGCAAAGCACATTTGTACATCTGTTGCCATCATCATTCTCAGATCATTTGCTTTCTACTTGAGTCCTTGCCATCAGCTCCTCATTTTTCCCCTCCCTCTCCATTCCCCCTTTCTCATGAGCCCTAGATAACTTATAAATTATTATTATTTTGTTCTATCGTACACAGTCCAATGTCTCCCTTCACCCACTTTTCCGTTGTCTGTCCCCCAGGGAGGAGGTTGTATGTAGCTCCTTGTAATCGGTTTCCCCTTTCTATCCCACCTTCCCTCCACCCTCCCGGTATCACCACTCTCACCACTGGTCCTAAGGGGAACATCTGGATTTGTAAGGCAGAATTGGGATCATGATAGTGGGGGGAGGGGGCAGAACTAGAGGAAAGTAGAGAAGGCCAAATGCCTTTGGTTTTGAACATTGCTCTGGACTTTCAAGTTTGCATATACGAAGCATCATCTCAAAACTCTCCAAGCACCCGGCCATTGGGCAATTTCAAATGACAGCAGTCCTCCAGAGCAGGGCAGGACCGCTCCCATGGGGTTCATGGGTCGTGACTCCCTGCAGGATCAGAAAGCTTCTTCTTCCTCCTGCGGAGCGGCCAGTGGTTTCAAACTGCTGGCCTTGTGCTTTGCCACTCCGCGCAAGACTCCTATGTCGCCAGGGTTTTTATTTTCACCTGTATGTTTACTTCTTCCCTGTTCCTGGATGTGTAAATAAGGGGTCTCTGCGTTTTAAGGGGACTCTTCCTGGGCCCTTAAGAGAGCGCCACTCGGCATCCATCTGCTTCTACCTGTGCCAGCTTCTCTGTGTCTGAACTGCTCTTTCTCCATGTCAAAGATGATAGGTTTCAGACATGCCTGGCACGGTCTAACCTGGACAAAGCCAAGCTTAATTCCGGAGCAGGGCACATCCGCAGCTGCCGAGGTCAGGATTAGGACATCTAGGTAGGGAGGACCCCATTCCAGCCCTGTCCCAACCCTCATGGCTCTGGGGCTTGGACTCCCGACAAGGAGGGTGAGCAATGTTTTAGTGAGTCTGACTGTGGAGCTACGAAGGGAGGGCTTGCACTGTGTCCGCATGCCTGCTCCCTCCTCCACACCCCCCAGGCAGCCCCGCGGGTTTCCCTCCGCTCCTAACTGGACAGGTGCCCGGAGACACACAGAGCAACCAGCCGGTCCCTCCCTGCACCAAGACAGAGAAAGAGAGAGCGCGAGAGAGGGAGAGCGAGAGAGCGAGACACCTCTCAAACAGGGGGGGCTGGTGACTGAGCCTGGACGCTCTCGACACCTCGGCTCCACTATCTTCACGGCCAGGCCCTGAACAATCTGCCACCTCTCCAGCTCTGTGGCTGCCAACATCCTGCCTGGCTGCCCCCAGAGGCATCTTCACACACAGCCTGAGGATTCTCTCGAATGTGGCCCCATACTGGCCAGGGTCTGAGGAAACTCAGCCTGTGCCGCCGGGCCAAGGGTATGGGGACCACACTCAGGAGACTGTTTCAGGGTCACCCTGTTGTGCTGAAGTGGACACACCTAGGGGCCAGCCCTCCGATGCAACCTTGAGAAACTCGTGTGAGTGTGTCCAGAGACAGGCGACATGCATGATCTCACCACAGTGTGGCCTGTGCTTGAGCAAAAGGAAAAATCAACACATTTTCTCCATCAGGGAAGACGGGGAAACGTCCTCCATTTCACCCACACGAGGGGACTGCAGAAGGTTCATGGAGAAAATGGTTGCAGTGACCGCTGTGAAGGTCAGCGTCAGCGGGCACAGCTGGGGCGCTGCAGCTCGCAGTGCTTGGAGATCTGTGGGGCTGCAACCTCGGGCAGACAGTCCCCGGTCACCTGTCAGTGTGTTACACTGCGGGGCCTGCATGGGGCTGGGCTGTCTGCCGGCCGCTGTGCCACCTGGCTTTAAAGACCAGTAGAGTCACCCAGGGTGGGCAGGATTAGGAAGAGTTTTTCATCGAAGTTCACCAAGACAGGTGAACTTGGGCAAGCTACCATATATACTTAAGTATAAGCCAACCTGAATATCAGCTGAGGCACCTAATTTTACCACAGAAGATGCATTAATAATATGCTAAAAAACTTAGCTTAAACATCATTGCTAGGCTGGGTCTCCTACTCCCACCACCTGAGGGCAGTGATGCCCCCCCCAAAAAAAAAACACCATTGGTAAAGACAAAGCAGGTACATAAACAAATGTGGTGAAGAAAGCTGATGGTGCCTGGCTATCAAAAGATATAGCATCTGGGGTCTTAAAGGTTTGAAGGTAAACAAGCGGCCATATAGCTGAGAAGCAACAAAGCCCACATGGAAGAAGCACACCAGTCTGTGTGAGCACAAAGTGTCCATAGGATCTATCAGGTATCAGGCATCAAAGAACAAAAAAATCATATCATTGTGAAGGAGGGGGAGTGCCGAGTAGAGACCCAAAGCTCATCTGTAGGCAAATGGGCATCCCTTACAGAAGGGTCATGGGGGGGAGACGAGCCAGTCAGGGTGCAGTGTAGCAACGATGAAACAAATATACAACTTTCCTAGTTCTTTAATGCTTCCCCTCACTATCATGACTCCAATTCTACCTTACAAATCCAGCTAGACCAGAGGATGTACACAGGTACAGATAAGAACTGGAAGCACAGGGAATCCAGGACAGAACCCTTCAGCACCAGCGGTGAGAGTGGCAATACTGGGACTGTGGAGGGAAGGTGGGGTAGAAAGGAGGAACCGATTATAAGGATCTTCATATAACCCCCTTCCTGGGGGATGAACAACAGAAAAGTAGGTGAAGGGAGATGCCAGACAGTGTAAGACATAACAAAATAATAATAATTTATACATTATCAAGGGATCAAGGTGGGGGGAAGGGAGGAATGAGCCGATACCAAGGACTCAAGTAGATAGAAAATGTTTTGAGAATGATGATAACAAATGTACAAATGTGTTTGACACAATAGACGTATGTATGGATTGTGATAAGAATTGTATGAGACCCCAATAAAATTATTCTTAAAAAAAATAACCCTCCGCTTTTACACAAGTGTATATGGTACTTCCAAAGCCCATCCAACAGAAGCCCTCTGGATCCCAATGGTGTGATCCACAAGTGACCATGAGGACGGCACAAGACCCGGAAGTTCTTCCTTCTGTCATGTCCAGGGTGGCCATGAGTGAGAGCAGACCCAACTGCAGCAGACCCAACAACACACCACGGCACACGCCAGCTATCGTGGCGTCAATGCCAACATGTCCCTGGGCTTTCTTCTCCAGCAAGCCTGAGTGAGCTCAAACCATCAATTTAGCAGTTACTCATGCGGCGCAAACCACTTCAGACCTTCGCATAAAAATGTACAGTATATATTTATGTATTATACACAAGTGTGCGTGAGCACATCATCTATATGGGAGCTTCAAAACTTCGTGGGAAAAGTCCTTTATATGTTCATTCCATTGCTTTTGAAGCCCCCTTGTACAAAAGGTTTCACAATGGTGTTTTTACAACATCCAAAGCACACAGCATCCTATATCACAGGACAAATCATGGGCACTAAGTGATGTACACCCGTATCAATTTTATCACATAGCACACCATTCTCCCATCTCAAGTGTGTATGTCAATGCCACTTACCATATTCACAGAGTAAGGAGTACAACCATCACCACTGTCACTTCTAGAACATTCTCCTCACCCCAAGGGGAAGCCTTGTCAAAGCCACCCTTCTTCATTTCCCCTCAAGACCCATTCCACCCAGCCCAGAAAGCCTATGGCTACCGATCCCCTGCTCTGCACACTTCATTATAAACGGGGTCATTTCACTGAAACAAGACTCATAGGCTACTTGTCCATGATGTCTTTTTCTCTCAGCAATCCTTTCAGGGCCCATCTGCATCATGGTGTGAGCAGAAGTTCTTTCCTTTTCAAGGTCAGATAAGATCCCGCCGCACAGGCATGCACTGCATTGTGCCTATCTGGTCAATGGTTGACGGACCAGGCATTGTTGGTCAGGTAGGTCTCTGCCTTTAAAACAAACTCTGCTCTCCCCTGCCATAAACGCCCTTCCTCCTGCCTGGAAAGGCCTGCCACAGGTGAGCCTCTCCACACCAGCCCTTACCTTCTCCTGGGCGGATCTGGACATGCTGCAGACTTGTTGCACGGCCAGCTCCAGAGGCGGCTGCAGCGGGTCCTCCTCAAAGCTGAGCAGCAGCGGGCCCTGGGAAGGAAAAGGAGGCAGGTGAGGGCACATGAAGACACGGGCTTCTCCGGGCGCCGCAAGCGTGCATGCGGAAGTGACTGCGACAAAGTTCTAGAGAGTCAGGAAAAGAGAATAAGGCTAGTTTCCGTTCAAGTGTACTCTTGTACAGCGCTGTGCTTAGTGGTCATCGAGTTGGCTTAGGTACAAAACTCCAATTCCGACTCATAGCGGCCCTATAGGGCAGAGTAACACAACCCCTATGACTCTGCAGGGCCCCTGTAAATCTCTGCAGGAGTAGGCAGCCTCTTCCTCCTTCTGTGGAAGGACCCGTGGTTTTGAACCACTGACTTTGCAGTTAGCTGGCCAACACATACCCCACTATGCCACCAGGGCTCCCTGAAACTTTACGTACAATGGAACTCAGTGTCTCGCTGCTCCATTCCGTCCTCATGAGGATGGCTATACCCGAGTTCATTGTGGTGGCTATTGTGTCAATTCATCTCATTAAGCCTTTCTCTCATTTTCACCCACCTACCTTATGAAACACGATGCCTTTTCCAGCCAAGTCTACAGAGCTGCCACGGTCAGATATCAGCCAGTTCACACAGGCAAAGGCACAACAAGGAAACCAGGGCATCATCCCCCTTGCTGGAAGGAGAGCTAGGAAGGGTGTGTGATGAGTCATGTTCATGATGGGTGGCCCAGCCTCCTCAGGTCTTCCTCTTTCGTTGGTGAAAGTCCTCGTCATGAATTTAATTCTGCCCCCCATCCCACTGCCTGCCCACATGCTGATATTATAACCCCTAAAGCCTGTGACTATGGCCTTGCTTGGAAATAGGTTTCGGAAGAGAGGGGAGGGGGGAGAAATAATCTCATCCAAGTTGTGTGCTATAGTGGAGCAGCTGATTTCCTGGCTCTGCTATTAGTCTTGATAACTCCCACCGAACCCTGCAAACAGGGTGTTAAGAAAATCTGATGTGGGCATTGGCTAACTTTTCCATCCCACAAGGTATAAGCTGAGTCTCCCTGAGCCAGGTACAGGAGAACTCACAGCCACCGTGAAAGAAGAGCCTCAAGTGGAACATGTCTTTGGGACCCTGAGACCCCTGTGTGGAGAAGCGGCAGCAGCCGCAGCTGAAACAAGGACAGTGGCACCAATACCACAAGACAGGGCTGTGGGCTTCATGGTTCGTAGACTGAGTGAAACGGAGTGGGTCCCGGCAGGAGTCTGTCTTGCAGTGTGGGGTGCTCTTGGGGTACATCAGCACCACAGGAGTTTGCACTTGTCCGAGCAGGGCTGAGGGTGTGAGGGCCTGAGACAGGTACCTGTGGACACTGCTCAGAAGAGGCTCTTTTGACTGGAGAACTGCGGCAATCCTTGCCATTTCTGATCCTGACTTGTAACCCGTGAGTTCCCTTGATAAAGCCGCATCCTTCAGAAGATTGTCTGTTCACTACATGGCGGCTGCAGTGGACTATCAACCCCAGCAGAGAAGTGGAATGCCGGGGGTGGGGGGGGAGGGGACAGAATAAAGAAGAGTGACGGATGGAGACATATCTGACCTCTGCCTTCACACAGATTGCCCTTGGGCTGAAAACTCTCCTCCTGGTCTCTTGTGAAACTGGAGGGGGTGAGCTGCTGCCCACAGGCCATTTCCTCACTTATAAAGGAGAAGGAAAAACACTGGGTTGGAACCACAGGGACAAAGTGCCACGTGACGAGACGCCTACAAGCCAAGGAACCTCTAGGACTGCTGGGAGACGCCGGCAGCCCGTGGAGAGGCACAGAACATTCTCCCTCAGAGCCCCCAGAAGGAAGCCACCAGGCCGATGTCCTGATTTGTTGGACTTTTAACCTCCAGACAATGAAGGTACTATCTAAAAACAAAACAAACCTGTTGCCTCAGTTGATGCTGACGCATGACCTCCCCTCCTCCTTCACCGCCCCCCCCACCCCGCCGCCTGGCTATTGGGCGGTAACCCTTACAGAAGCAGCTTGCCAGGCCTTCCTTCTGTGACCACACTAGCTGGGTTCACACCACCAACCCCTCAATCAGTAGTTGTGACAGTTACGCTTTTGTGTCAACATGGCACCTGTAAAAAGAGATGGGTGGAGTTTAACCTGTCAGTTAGGTGGCAGTCTGACGACCTCCTTTGGTGGTGCAACCTAAACAGATGGCTCTCTGAAGGCCTGTCTGTCTGTCTGTCTCTCGTTGGTGGCCCAACCAGCACATGTCTTAATCCAGCTGCCTCCCTCCGTATGTGGGCAGTGCTATCTGAAGGTCGAAGGTTGTGCCACGCTCTGCTGCGCCAACCGTGGTCGCTGTGCCGTGCTGCTCTATGTCACGGCATGCTCCACCTGCCGTGTCTGCTGCCTGTAGGGCCACTCCACTCCTCTTACCCCACCCCAGATGTCGCCCCTCCAGCCCACTGCGTGAGGCTCAACCGCGACCTGCTTTACCACGCTGTGTGAGTGGCCTCTGCTGCCCCTCGTCACCTCAGCTCCCCGTCTGCTTCCGTGGCCTTGGGCGAGTGAGTTGGAGGGAAGGGAGTCGGACTGAGCTCTGTGCTACTGATTTGCTGTTATATTCCTTTTCACTACAGAAGTTTATTCACGATATATAATCATTATTAGTGTCCTCGTTATGCTTCTCTAGAGAACCCTGCCTAACACAGTAGGCGAGCCCCAAACATTTGCATTACCCGGCTCCCCACATATGCTTCTCAAAGTCTCACTCCCGACGGTTCCAGGCTGATTCACAGTGGTCCTATAAGACAGGGTAGAACTGGCACTGTGAATTTCCGAGTCTTTAACTCTTTCCAGGAGTAGAAAGAGTCCCTGTCTTCCTCCCTGGAAGCAGCTGGTGATTTCAATCTGCTGACATGAGGGTGGGCAGCCCAGCCTGGAAACTGGAAGCGTACGGAGATAACACCTCTCACACCATGCGTCCAACTACCCTGGACAGCTGAACAGCGCCGGCTATGAGGGGGCTTCCAAAAGTTCATGGAGAAATTCCCTTTTCGTCCCACGTTACCACGCGTGGTTTCAATCACAGATTGCAGCAGCCATCATCGTCATCACTTTCAGAGCATCTTCATCACGGCCGCAAAAGTTATGAGCAGTTAGTCCCCACTTTGCTCTCAACAAAAGCAAAAGAGGACACTCGCTTTCTGTCCTTGACAGCCAGCCACTTGGTGGCATTTTGCGCTGGCTGCCCTGGGAGACGAATACAGACCTGCCTCCACTTTAAAAAGAGGGAGGACGCCTCATCCTGAGCCACTACCCTGCCACACAAAGTGGCCCCAACCTCCTTTTCCATTCATGCCATCAGGTCAATCCTGACGCCTTGAGGCCCTCCAGGGCAGCTGGTTGCTCCTGCTGTGGGTTTCCAGGATGATAACTTCATGGAAGCAGAAAGCCACATCTTGGTGGTTTCCAAGCGCTGACCATGTGATCAGCAGCCTGGAAGGTAACCCACTCTGCCAGCAAGCCTTCAGGGATGGGTGGGCAGAAACCTCCGAGGGCCAGGTAAGAGACCCTGGCTGGAAATGCACCACCTACTGACTGTGCCAAGGAGTGGAGCCTCAGCCCCTGCCTTGGCAGACCCCTGGAGCTGCCCACGTTCTGCCTCCTGGCCTCATGCAGTTCCACTGTGGACCTGGTCACCACTCATTCAGTGCCCTCTTCTGTGGCTGAGCGCAGCCAGTGTCCGAGAGAGTTCTCGGCGGCAGATGTGTGGTTAAATTAATAGGACCATAGGCAAGAAGACTGGTGCTTTACCGAAGAGACAGCCTGCCAAGTCTGGTCTTTTGTATGGACATTTCCTTGAGAGGCTAGTCTACTGCTCCAACCGTCCAACCCTGCAGCGAACCACTTCCTCAACTCTTTCCTGGACAGGCGATGCAGGGTCAGCGCAGCTCAGCAAATTCTCCCGGGGCATTCCAGATAAGGCTCAGCCATCCACTGTGGAGGGAACCCTGGGGCTGAGCTGGGTGTGAGAGCCAGGGCCAGAGCCAGGGTGGGAGCCTTCAGAGCAATGCAAACGATATTCTGGCAAGTCAAGTGCAAACGAGCAAGCACTGACCTCATACTGCAGCTATTTCTCCAGAATTCCCCCATGAGCCAGAGAAAATGCAATAGAGCACCGGGCCTTTGAGCAAACGCCCAGCCCCGTGGGCCAACCCCGAAGCACACTGACCGTACTGTGGACTGCAGAAGAACAAACACATTCATCGGGGAGGAAGTTCAGCCAGAAGGCTCTTTCAGAAGTCAAGATGGCAAGACTTGGTCATCTCACATACTTTAACTGTGAAACGCCAGGCCCCGGAGACCATGCTTGATAAAGGGGAGGATCAGGGAAAGATAGGCACCCCCGCCCTCTGCCAAGGAGAGAGACTGAGGCAGCGGCTGCGACAGCGTGATCCGGCATTGCCAGTGGTGTGAATGGCACAGGGCCAAGCAGGACTCAGAGTTCTTCAGTGGCGCGGGAGGATCACTAAGGGGCAAAACTGATGCGACAGCAGCTCTCTCTGTTTCAGCAACACCTCCCCTGGCCACCACGACCCACCAAGTCACTAGGCTCCTAACACCGCTTTCAGTAGAACTTCCAGATTCAGGCCAAGAAGACAGGCCTGGCGATTTACTTCCAAAACTCAGCCCTGGAAAACGCCATGGAGGCCGACCCTCGTGGGAACGGTGACGGAGTCACCACGGATCAGGGGCCAACTCCACAGGAGCTAATGACAGTACCACCCCCACCCCCTGCACCCCTACAGCCACTGGGGAGGTGCAAGCCCCGCTCTGAAAGGCGACGGCCACTCTGTGTCCGGGCCACTCCGCTGCCACACTGGGACTGGGCTTGTCTGAGAGGGACAGTGGGCTGGGCCCATGGCGAGCTTGGTGATGGCCCTGCCCTGAGAACTGAGCCCGCCGGCTTGGGAGTGCAGGTCCCCGCCAGAGCCCAGTGCCAGGCAGGGGACAAACTGGTCAGCAGGCCACACGACAGCTGTTGGACACCAGCGGCTGGAACAATGGACCCTGTGTGCCAGCCACGAGCGCAGCCCCGCACCCCAGAAGCACAGGGGTGCAGCATGTCCTGAACGTATTCTTACTAGAGTCCCTGCTTGACACAAATCGTTCAGCTACTAACCGAGAAGCTGCCAGTTCCAAGCTATCCAGAGGCACCTGGCAAGACAGAAACTCAGCTTCTGAAAGGTCTTGGCTTTAGAAAACCCTAAGGAGTGTTCGACTCCATACAATGGCATCGCGTGAGTCCATGTTGACTCAGGAACAGCTAACAGGAACACCCCCCAGACCTAGTGGAGGTGGTGCAGAGGTAGAAGTCTTGCCTTCCATGCCGGAGACCTGGGTTCGATTCCCAGCCAAGGCCCTTCAGGAACCACTGCCATCACTTGTCGGCCAGGCGTGGCTTGTGCGTTCTTGGGATGCTGGGTAGATTTCACCAGGGCTTCGAGATGAAGCCAGGCTCAGAACAAAGGCCTGGTGACCTCCTACCAAAAACTAGTGCAATCGTCCAGCGTGCGTGGGGACGGCGCATGCTGGGTAGCGTTTCTTCTCTGTGGTGCTCGGTGAAGGGGGAGAGAGTCACCATGCGCTGGGGACTGGCGATGGGACTGGCAGCCACCACCACCCTCTTATCTATGGCAACGTCTAGCTCGAAACCCCCGAAGATTCAAGCTGGCCTCACAAAGGACACAAAACAGTCAAGCTAAAATTAGACAGAGTGAGGCCTTTTCCTTTTCCTGTTCAGTTCTGCATACTCGACTAACGGCAGGGTCAGCGGTGGGCACAGAGCTCTCCCGGGACCCACATGGGTGGGGGTGGGGGGGGGGGAGAGCGGCTCAAAACATGCACGGGAATGTGAACAGTGCAGCTCCTCAACCCACCACCCGCTGCCATCCCTCCCGTCCGTGGGCCCCTGCTGCAGAGGACGGGCGTCGTGGTCAGAAGGGCGGTGAGGCAGTGTGGGGACACAGGACACAGAAGTTCATCAACAATCTGGGAGCCCGAGTGCACTGGTGATTTGCAAGGATTTACCAGTTTAGCAGAAAAGCACCCAGTTCCTGAAATGCATCAAAATGTTTTTATTTATTGAGGGGAAAAAAGTCCATGAGAAGATGCCATGATCCTGTCATCCTGTCTGTCCCATAAACACGCTGAAGCTCCTAAAGCCCTGGTAGCCAAGTGATGTTCTGGGCAGAGATCCAGATGGGATGCAGGCCCAAAGCCCCCCAGAGCTTGGGTTTTCTAGTCTCGTAAACAGTTACCGTCTCAGAAATCGCATGGGGGTTGGGATGGGTCTGCATTGACCAGAAGGCAGTGAGTTGGTTTGGTGGTCTCCAGCCCTTTGTCCATCACAGACTCTCCCCCTGCTTAGGTGAAAGTGAGCTGCAGTTTCATAGGCAGAAAGAATACACCAGGGTTGGGCAGCTTGACTCCTATTTCCAGCTGTCATTGGGTTGACTGACTCAGAGCGACCTGATGGCCCACAGAGGAGACAGGTGCAGTCCTGGGCTACCTTCAAGGTCACTGTCCAGGGCTTTGCCTGTCAGGTCAGGTCATCTCGTTGAGGAGGGTGCCCCTGACTTTCATGAACCCTCTTCTTTGACCAAAGGACTTCCTTTGGTCATATTATCAGGAGACACCAGCCCCTGGAAAAGAACAGCACGCTTAGTAACGTGGAGGGCCAGCAGAAAAAGAAGGCAGCCTTGGACACGAGGGACCGACAGAGTGGTGGCAATGACGGGCTTTGGCCTAAGAGCCATGGGAGGGCTGGCACAGGACCAGGCAGCGTTTCCTCCTGCTGTTCACAGGGTGGCTACGCGTTGGATCGGACTCAACGGTACACACTGATGACTGTACTCTCCCGGCCGTGATGTGCTTCTCGAGACATTGGTCTTTCCCCATGACGTGTCCGTGGTGGACAAGCCGATGTCTCACCCTCCGCACTTGTAAGGAGCAGTCCGAGTTTCTTCTAAACAGGATTTGTGCGTGCTTCCGAGGATCCGCAGCACCTCCACCTTCTTCACCAGCACAATGGAAAGGGATCACTTCTGCCTTCTTGGTTCGCTGTCCAGTCTCCACAGGAAGGTGAGACAACGATAGACACCATGGCATGGTCCAGGTGCCCCGTCATCATCCAAGTGACGCCTCTGCCTGAGAAAACTTGAGAGAGGGCTTTAGCGACAGATGTACCCAGGACACTCCGTCCTTCCCTCCCTTGGGCATTGATTGAGGATCCGAGGAGGATGCAATCATCGCCAACCCGACAGAACGAACATCATGAAAACGGAGTGGTGCTGGTGCGGGAACCATCAAATCTGAGACCTAGAAAAGGAGGAAGTCCAGCCTTGACCGCTCCCGGGGACACCGAGCCCAGGATGCAGCAGATCTCAAACCACTGGGCAAAGGTGTGTGCTGCTGGTGCTGTTGAAAGAGGTGAGGAGTGCTGGGAACCTATATAGGCAAAGATAATAATGATCCATCACTTACTCCACACGCGAGGTGAAACTCCACATGGATCAGATTCTACATGTAAACAACAGACCATATAAAACCGGAAGAAACAAGTTGGTTTCCGCCTTTTCCCAAATTTCAGTGTTGGGAAAGATTTTCTAATGATGACTGCAGATCCAGAAGCAATACGGAATTGTAAAATTTGGCTACAGTTTTTTTTTTTTTGGTTTTTTTAAAAGAACAACAAGCACAAAACCAAAAAAAAAAAAACCACAAGCAAAGTTAAAAAAAAAAAAAAAGGCGAGGGACACTGTTCGCAACACATGCCACCAAGGCTTACTATCCAAACTACACATTTAAAAATGTATGAAACTGAAGGATGCAAGACCAAACACCCAACAGAAAAAGGGACCAACCTAAAATTCACACCCTAAAGAGAAGCCAAGTGACTCACAAGCATATACAGATTACTCAATACACTCACCTGCCTCCCATCAAGTCAACCCCACCTCAAAGCAACCCTTTTAGTTGTAGGCAGTGTTTCCCCACATGGGCATTACTGAAACAACCCCAGGGGGCTGCAAAAGCAGGTACCTATACTTTATCCTGGATTGTACTGGATTATAGGCTATAGTACAAACATTTTTTAATTGCCAGAGGAGCGCTAATTTTTTTTTTTTTCTGAAAAGGGGCTGGTAGGCCAAATAAGTTTGGCATCTATGGATAGGGCTTCTAGAAAGCTGTGAGTCTTTACCTTTGAGCAATCACCTCGTTTCTAAGATTGAGTCTCCAGAGTCCATCCGAATTCCAGACATGGAAAGCAAAACAACGCCAATATAACTTCTCATGTATCGGACTACCAAAAAAATTTTTTTCTTTTCATTTTTTTAAACGACAGACTCTGTTCTGGAGGCACAGGGACTCTCATCCATTACTGGAGGTAATGTCCCCCCGAGAGGTGGAGGTGGGGAAGAGCCGACAGCACGACACATGCCGTTACTCTGGGGCCTGCTCTTCCTACTTCTGGGAATCTCAGCTAGACAGGCACCTCCCACACAATATTAAAATCCATAAACCAAAGGCCATTCATTGACAGGTTGTCTCTCACTGCAAAGAATTAGAAGCAATGTTTATATCCATACATAAGAAAGAGGCTGAAGAAGCTACAATGCCCACCACACGAAGGAATACTATGCAGCTGTGAGTATGAACAGCTCAAGATGTTTATAAACTGATGTGGAATAAAAAAAAACAACCCTCCAAATCCCCAAACCCAACTCACTGCCATCAAGTCAATTCCGACCCATCATGGCCCCACAGGACAGGGCATACTGCCCGCCGGGGATTTCTGAGACAGGAACTCTTTATAGAAGCAGAAGACCCAGCTTCCTTCCTCCAGGCAGGTGGTTGGTGGTTTTGAACCACTGACTTTGCTCTTGGCAGTCCAACATGTAACCACAATGCTAACGAGGGACGATACAGAATACAGACAAATACAGAACCTCCATGAGCTGGAGGCAATGCAATCTCAACTACTGGATGTCAGGTGTTCCTGTTGTAACTGAGTCGAGGGAGGAATGGGGAACTAAGTGCTGGGAGTGTCATGAGATGGCACGTGGGTCTGCCAACCATAAGGTCAGAACTTGGAAACCACCAGGCACTCCTCAGAACAAAGAGACCACTTTCTGCTCCCATAGAGAAGTACGGCCTGGGAAACCAGGGGTCGTTCTACAATGCCATAAAGGGTTTACTATTGGTCAGGGAAAAGGCATCCGAAACAAGTGTTTAAAAAGAATACTGCAAGAGAGCATGACCATGACCAGTCCTCGTTACATGCTGGCCACTTGACTACATGTCTGGCACAGCTCTCAATCAGTCATCTATAGAAGAATAGCTTCTACTTTCCTCCCTGCTTAAACCTTACTGTCGCCTGCTGGACAGAAGACAGATCTGAAGCAGAGAAAAATTAGGATTTCCTCAAGTTCCCACAGTTAGTAGGTGCCCAGGTGGACCCTGAACCCACCCCCTGGCTGTCTAGCTCCAGAGGCTGTCTTCAGATCTAACCCGTGGGCTACAAGGTCTTTCAGAGGGACCACAGGCCTCCTCCACGCTGGCCACCTACAAGTAGGCTGTAAGGAGGAGTTTTCTGCTCCAGCTGGATGGTGGCTGGTATTCCCATCACCACCCAGTCTCCCTTCCTGTGAGTTCCTGGCCTGCTGGGAGAAAGGCTGGGTGCAAAGAACAAGCTGAACTGGCTTCTTCCTGGGATTCACTTCCAGAGTCACCAGGGAGCCTCCTCTCGTATCCAGGCTTGAGAGGTAGACAACAAAACCCAGAGTGTGGCTATTCCCCCAAGGCTCAGACAGCTCCTCAAAGGGAAAGGCCTAGGTCCAGAAGGCGAAGCCGCTGTCTCTCCCTCTTCAGGGGCTCATTTCTAACTGAGTTTACCATTTCTGCCAGCAGTGGCAGGTGGCCTGCTCTGAGCTGGCCTTGGGCTAGGCACTGACTGGATCCAGCAGGGCCTGCACTGACCCAGCTGCGGTTCTGCCCCCGCCCACAATTCTTGGCACAAGGGACCTCTAAGTGCCAAGACTGAGGACAGGCTGCTGGAGACAGGAGCAGGGTGGCATCATGGTAGAACTGGCAGGTCGGGCAGAAGCTAACTGTGGAGTATGGAGATAAGCGTAAAATATGACTGATGAGAATGCCCAAGAAGAGAAAGAGCCCTGGATACTTGCGTCACAGAGAGGAGGTGAGTTTGGAGCCCACAGCAGAGGGGCCAGGCTTTGCAAAGAAGTTCTTTGGCCCTCAGAGAGAGCCCTGGTGACTTAGTGCTTACATGTGGAAGTGTGAACTGCAAGGTGAGCAGTTCGAAACTACCAACTGCTCCTCGGAAGACGGATGGTGGCTTTCAACTCTCTTAAACAGTTTCACTCTCAAAAACTCACAAGGGTCATTCTGCCCTGTACTACAAGGCAACTAAGAGTCAGCACCAACTCCATGGATGAGTTTGGATCTATATATATATTTTTTTTTGGTCAGGGGGGATGGACCTTAGCCAAAGTGGCCACCTTCACGTCCTGACCAACTGACTTCATACGCAGGTGGCATCGGGTTTGGCAGCCGGGCAAGCCTGGATTTTTGTGGGCTGAGCCCCAAGGTACTCCAGAGCACAAAGACTCGGGAGTGCCGTCAGTTTGTTTACTCTTTAAACTGCAGGAGTTCGTGGACGGGTCGGAGCTATTAATAACATGTGTAAGTTGACACAGCGTCTCTGCCTCCACAAAGATCACCGATGATGGCCCGGCGAGCTCGGTCATTTGCATGCACCGCACTCCTGAGTCGAGGGACAAAAGAAAGCACACCGCTTCGATGACCCTGGTAATCCAGGGCCTGTCCAGCACGCCCTGCTCACTGTGAGGTGAGTGAAGGCCGGTGCCTCGGGCCGGCTCTGGTCTGGCAAAGAGGACGCGCAGCCAAGAGGACGCGCAGAGGCCACGTGGTGACGGAGGGGGCGCAACCATGGAGACAGCGAGCCAGGGACCCACAAATCATTCCGTGACCATTGACGGCATCACAGGGGAAGGAAAGAAACACTTGAGCCGTTGCCTCGGGATGAAGCAATGTCAGTGCTCACCGGTAACCACAAGGTTGGTGGTTCACGTCTACAGAGACCACAGAATGCAAGGCTCGGGAGGGATCTTCTGTAGAGCTCACAACCCCACTGGGCAGTTTTCTGTCAACCGAAGAGCCTCCATTGACAACAGCGCTACTGGCAAGGGGAGCAGTTTGAAGCCGTTAGACAGCCACTGAGCCTGTTCAGGCAACTTTCTGTGCTCCAGGGGCTGTGAGATCTAGTGGAGTCGGGGGCTTCCAACAACAGAGGGGGGGGAGGTGAGCTTCCACTCCATGGTGGTGGTGGACAAGTGGGTGGTGCACACTAAGGGCGTAGCTTAAGGAAGAGGAACTCCGCTTCTTCTCAGGGGTGCTTCCTAACCCACCAGAACTTGCGAGATGACGGCGTGGCCCCCTACTAGTGTGACTTGGGGAGGAGACATAGGCAGGCATGAGCTTTCTGCCGGCACTCTGCGTGATTCTGCCGAGGTTCCTGCATGCCCGGCATCCATCCAGCACTGGTGATCCACAATGGCTTCTTCTTGGGTCCTTCTGGCTCACCATCCTTATACTGGAAGGACATTTGTGTCAGAATCCAGGTCCCTCCCAGGCAGAGGGCCTGTGTGGCTGCAGCGCCTTCCCACTCAGGGTACAGAATTCAAAAACCTCATGGCCAACCAGTGGCTTTCTGACTCACGGTGACCCTATAAGACAGAGGACAATGGCCCCTGAGGCTGGACATCTTCACAGGAATACAAAGCCTCGTCTTTCTCCCGCCAGAGCAGCTGGTGGTTTCAAACTGCTGGCCATGCAGTTAATAGCCCACCGAGGAACCCATTACCACAGGGGATTTCTTCAAGGATACCAAGGTCACTCATTTGTCAAGCCTCGGAGCACCAGGAGATAAGGTCCCCATTGTTGGGATGTTACCTTAAACCACCCAGCTGGACAACATCTAAAGGTGATGTTTGGGTATAAAGTCTAACTTGCTTCCCACAGGGCAGAGTAACTACTGTCAGGGACAGGCAGGCGGGGCAGCCCCAGGGCAGGGTCTCAACAAGGTCCTGGGCTCAGGGACTTCAGTCTTAAGAGCGTGGGACTCTTTTTAGTCTTAAAACACACACAACACACAACAACCCTGCCTTTACATCGATTCTGCTTCCTAAAGATCCTGTGTAGGGTTTCTGGAACTGTACATCTTTACAGAAGCACAAAGCCCCATCTCTTGCCAGAGGAAGGGCTGGTGGGTTTGAACCACTGACCTTGTGGTTCACAGGCCAAGGCCTACACCATGATGCCACTAGAGCTCTTTGCTGTGGTTAGCTGCATTGATTTGGACTATGCCTCGTAGCCACACCAGTGTAACAGGGCAGAGGTGACCCACCTCTACCCTGTGTGCTGGGTTACAACCTTTACAGAAAAAATCACCAAGGCTCTTCTATTGCAGAGCCACTGGCCTCTTGTCCTCAGCTAATACCAAACCACTTGTCCCACCAAGACTCCTCAACACCAAAACCAAAACCCAACTCGGTGCCATCAAGTCAATGCCAGCTCAGAGTGGCCCCATTGGGCAAGGGAGAGCTAACCTTGTGGGGTTCCAAGACTGTACCTCTTTACAGGAGTAGAAAACACCACCTTTTCCCTGCACCTTGCAGCCAACAGCTTAACCCAGAACTACCATACCACTAGGGCAACCAGGCTCCTGAAAGGAGGCAAATTCTTGCCTCTGTTCAAAAGATAATTCCACTTTTTGTGGAATTTGCTGGCTAAACCCAAGTATTGGCCAGTGTCTGCCCCTCTGTTCCTCTGGTGTAGGGTAGCGTGCTGCAATGATGCTGGAAGTGATGTCACTTGTGTCTCAAACACCAGCAGGGGGGCCCATGATGGGCAGGTCCCTACAGAGCTTCCAGATGACGACAGACTAGGAAGGAAGGACTGGCGATCTACTTTTGGAAAACAACTGATGACAACCTTGTGTGTCACAACAGAACACCGTCAGATAGAGAGCTGGAAGGTAAGCCCCTCTCATGAAGAAGCTTCCAGAGGATCTGGGACAAAGGCAGCGAAAAGACAAGGGGAGCTTCCCATGAACTAGCACGATGGGCTCAAAAGCATCAATGATCATGAAGAAGGTGCCAGGCCGGGCAAGGTGAGGTTGCATTTTGTAATACGGAAGGCCACCACGCGTCAGCGTCGATGTGACAGTGACTAACAGCACTTGGGGACCCCAAGGGAGACACCATGGACTGGTTTCCACCCAGGTTAGGGCAGTAGCAGGACAGGGAGGGACGGAGGAGACTAAATCGTGGGTCTCGCAGCCAAAAGCTGGCTTGGCGTGTCAGCCCTCTCAGGGATTAAGAGGATTGAGTTGAAGGAGGCGGAGAGAAGCTCCAGCAGGTGAGGCAGGAGGTCAGGGCACTCACAGGCACACACACCAGCACCTGCTCACCCATAGGGTCATGACTGTGGGGACAGTGATGGTTTGGGACATGGGAGGTTGTGTGACAATTTAGCTGAAGGGAGCAGACTCACACAGATCCTATCTGCCTCCACTTGAATTAATGCCATCCGGCAGCCCCAGGCACCAGGGCTGGGCTGGTGAGAAAGCAGCACCAAGTGAGGACCACACCAGGGAGCCCGCCAGGTTCACGCAAACCTGTCAGGGGAGAATCGGGCTGCTTGTAGCCTGCCCCTAGATAGGCGATTGCCACTTTGAAGAAAGAATTTGGAAAACACGCATGTTTCTGAGTCTGCAGTACATAGCTGGGGCTCCTGCAGGCAGAGGGCAGAGGAAATGCAAATAAACCAAACAGTTCTACAGTCCCTCCACCACCAAGCAAACCCTGCCTTCTCCCACCATCATGGTCAAAACCTCTTCTGGGGGAAAGACTTTCTCGTGGAACCTCCAAAGATCCACCACAGTGTTTTCAGCCTCACTGAGTGCAGAGCAAATGCTGGAGTGGGTGCTTCCTCCTTTCTCCCTCAACACCCAGGCCTGTGGGCCACACATCCTATCCGATACCCACTGGCCATCAAGTTGTTTCCGACTCACAGCGGCCTACAGGACACAGGAGAACGGTGTCCCAGGCTTCCTGGAGTTGTGAATCTTTCCAGAGGCAGCCTGTCATCACTTCTATGCCTAGAGTGAGCAGCTGGTGGGTTCAAACCACTGACCTTTCAGTCATCGGTCCAACACTCAGCCCACTGCACCCAAGCCCAAGCCAGACCCAGGGCCGTCGATTTACTTTGGACTCATGGTGACCCGACGACACAGGATTTGTGAGGCTGTGCGTCTTTGCGAGAATAAACAGCTCCATTTTCTAAACCCAGCCAGGAAATGAGGCAGGGCCAAGCTGAATGTACAGGCTCCAGGGCCACCTTGTGATCAGAAGAGACCAGGCCCTGGAAAAGGCCTTCTGACCCAGTGAAGCGGAGGGGCAACGGAAAAGAAGAACCCCCCCTCCCCCCAAGAAGATGGGTTGATACCATGACGGCCACAATGGGCCCAAACCTAACAGCACCATGAGCACGGGGCAGAGCCAGGCGGCATTTCATCCTGTGGTACACAGAGCTGCTATGAGTCAGAACCGAGTTGATGGCACCCAACAACAGGGTCACCATGCCTTCCCCAGGTGGGGCAGGCAGGTAAGTGTTGCTCTACTAACCGGCAGGTTGTTGGTTCAAACCTACGCACCAGCACCTCTGAAAAAAGGTCTAGTGATCTGTTTCAGAAAGGTGGCCCCCGTGAAAACCTTCTGGTGCACAGTGCGCGCACACACACACACACACACACGGTCACCAGCTTTGGAATCAACTGGATGGCAGTTGATTATTTGGGGGTTTAGGGTCACCACCTCAGGGCCTGAGATGCCGTCAGGGCTTCCCGGGGTAGATATGGCCGAGCCTACAGACCACTTACCTGACACTTGCTGTCACACACAACCAGCTGGACTCAGAGACGGAACCCAGGACTACGGCACCAAGCGACTCAAGGGTCAGGGACAGCAGCTCCATGAAAACAATCCGTGTGTGAGGACACGTGGCTGCTGGGCTACAACAAGAGATGGGCAGGCTCCCCTGGGAGGAAATGTCCGCCTCGGGACATCCGGAACACAAATTCTAGGCACCAGGACGGAAGTCGCTCGGTTGACCTTGAAGCCTCGAGTCATACCATGGAACAGCTCATTGTTCAAGAGGTCAGAACAAGAGCTGAGGAGCTGTTGACTTTATGCTAAGTTTTTGTTTTACTCGAAGCTTGGCTGTTTGGTTTTGGTTTGAAACCACAGCCAACCCAACCTCTCCAAAGAGATGCTGGCACATGTGTGTCGAGGTCAGGGGACAAAGGTCAGGCACAGATACCCGCTGGGCAAGAGTCTGAAGGCTGGGGAAGGCAGAGACACCACGCTCGCCATTTCCAAAGCCAAGCGGCCACAGGTTTGGAGCCAAGCAGGTGCTGAAAACACGGAAGCCCAGCCAGCCAAGGCTGGAAGGTGCTGCCCTGAGCTCACCATTTCTTAATCCTTCCTAAAAATAGTAGACACCAGGAACTTATTAAAGCAAGTGTCTTAAAAGTTTAAAAAGAAAACAAAAGCTGCCAAGTCATTAAGGATGAAAGACACCTTACAGAGGAATGCGGGAGGCAAAGTTGCTAAGGACTAAGCCTCGGGCAGGGCCTGTGAGATCAAACTCAAAGGCCAGCTCTGCCACCCGCAGGCGGTGTGACCTTGGGTAGGTGGCTTCACCTCAGGGGACCTCAGTTTCCTCACCTGTAAAATGGTGCCAAACACTGAAACAGGCGTTATGGAGAGTCAAGGAGATGATTGGAAGACCTAAGCCCCCACTATCACATGGAGCACATGGCCAGCCCTCAGCACACATCCCACTATTTCTACAGCGCAAAGAATGCAAGCCTTTTGGATATAAATGTCTACCGTCGTTCAATTCCCCAGAGTCATGGGGAATTGGGTCATGGTTATTCATACATCAACTATAGAATCAGTTACAGTCTGGGAACTCTGGAAGGTCAAGAATGAGTTAGGATGGGAGAGGAGTTGGCGCCTTTGCCATGTCCCGCTCTGTCTCCGGGGGTGTAAGTGGCCGGAGGGCTCAGCATTTTGACGGTTGGTGAATAAACTCGAATCACAATGAATCGTCTGCCTTCCAGGTCTTTCCCCCCTAACTTTCGGGGGTGCTCTGTCATGGGCAAGCCGACTTCGGATTCGGTGAAGAGCTGGTAAGCCTGGCTCCAGGGAAGAGCTCTGCCGCTCAGCCGGCACTCAGACCCCAGCGCCGCGCGCGCTTCCGACCCCAAGGCGCACGGCTCCCGCAGAAACTCACCCCTCTCCTCTGGGCCTCTCGGTTCAGAGCCGTCACCCAGGCTGCTAGCCACTGGTTCCGCCAGCTGGTCAGCGACAGGATCCAGGACAGCAGGGCGTCCGTCTCTGGGCGCTGCCCCTCGCCATGCCCCTTGCCAGGCTCCTCTGTCCGCCGAAGGGGCCGGGGTCGCACCCTGGCCACCACCCATTGCGTCAGGTACAGGCCCACCGTGCCGAGGGCCGCGACGAAGAGCGACACCAAGGCGAGCCACTGGACCTCACCGAGCCACGAGCTCAGCCGGGACATGGTGCTGGCTCATACCCGGCCAGGGAGCTGGGCAGCCCGGATCCAGGGCACTGCGCCCACGGGCAGCAGCTCAGGGCATGGGCTCGCGGCAAGGCGGCGGGTGTGCGCGGAGGGCGGGCCGGGGGCGCGGCGGTAAAGGCGAGCGGGAGTGGAAAAACTGGGTCCAGGACCGTGGGATCCGAGAGCGAAGGCCGGGAGGAAGTGCCCAGCCTACGCACAATGGCCACGGCCCGGGATCGCGCCCCTCCTCTCACACCTGGAGAATGGGCATGCAGAGCAGCCCCGGGCCGGCGCGGGCTACCTGGGCGTCTGGGAAGTTCCTGGGCGGCGGTCAGGGATCGCTTCCTCCTCTGCGCCGCCCGGGGTGTCCCACCCGCGGCCCAGGAGTGGCTTGGAGGAGGCCCGGCCGGCCGGGGGCGGGGCGGCGGGACGGACGGGGGCGGGGACGGGGGCTCGGGCGCCTGCACTGCTGCGAGGCGGAGCCGACCGGCCAGCGGCGGGGGCGGGCCCATTGGGGACCGCGTCGTCCCGCCTCCCTCTAGGCCCCGCCCCGACCGGGCTTGACTCCGCCCCCGCAGCGGCTCCCCACCCCGCGAGTGCAGGCGGCGGCGGTAGTAATGGTGGCGGTGGCGGTGGTGGCGACGGCGACGGCGCCTGCCAGGTCACCTGGGCTTGGGCGCCCAGCGGGGCTTCCTCCAGCGCTGACGCCGTGACAGCCGCCATGCGCGGGTCGTGTGTGTGCTTGTGTGTGCTTGTGTGTGTGCGTGTGCGTGTGCGTGTATGTGTGTGTTTTCTAGGGATGCCTTCTGCCCACCAAAAAGGCAGCATCTTATCCCACCCGCCCCCATGGCTTTGGAAAGTCCCTAAAAGTCCACCCTAAAAGCTGGATGGATCCCGGTATTCTGGCCTTAAGAACTGCCCTGCCAACATCCAAGGAGCTTCTCAGCAAAATGACCCCAGCACCAGCCTCCTCCTCTGGTTGAGTTTATTTGTGTGTGTGTGTGTGTGTGTGTGTGTGTGTGTGTGTGTAGAATACAGAAATACAGAAAGCCAAATGTTCTCCAAGGTCACCCTCCTGCAAGGTCTAAAGCACACAGTAGTGCCTGGTTTTTGTTCTCCTCAACTCTTCAGGTGAATTGGGCTTGAAATATGGTCGCACCACTGACTCAAGGATACACACAAACACACCACCACCACCCTCCCTGGTAGGCTTCCAAGGCTCTCACGGTTTAGGGGAGTAGAAACTGTCTCACCAGAGGAGAGGCTGGTGGTTTCAAACTGCAAACTTCACAGCCTAACCTTTACAACCACTGCATACTTCCCTGAAGCAGTCACATTGCCCTAACCTTTGCCTTCTCTTATCAGGAGGGGCCTACAGGGTGTGGAGGTGGGGTGTCTGATTGGTAACTTTAGTGAGACTCCAGCCTCGCCTCGGCCTCTCCCCAGCCCCCACTGAAAGTTCACACCGGTCCTTTAGAGACACACTCCTGGGTCTCCTTAGAACTTCCACTCATGGTGGGCTTCCTCCTCCGGGTGACAGGATTGCTTGGCAGCTCCACCCTGGGGCAGAAGAAGAAGGACAAGCACAGTGGCAGTGGCCTGGATACTGAGGAAGGGGGCGGGTGGCAGGCCGAGGAGGGGAGGATGGTGTCATGACATATCAAAGAAGAATGTACATGCAAAGACCCTGTGTGTCCCAGGAAGCCTCTGCAGCAGGAGGCACCAAGGGGTGGTGTGAGACCTGGGGGAAGGCAGAGGCTGTAGCAGGACACCCTTTTGGGCTCAGTCATTGTGCTGTTTTAAGCACAGAGGAACTTTTAAATGACACAAGTCACTGCAATCAGCAGGTCAGGGCTGGCTGGGAGGGAGACAGGCCATTGAAGAGGGCAGAGAGATCAGTCAGGAGCCCCTCAAGCTTCCAAGGGGACTTGAAGGAGGCCTTCTGCCAGACAGAGCGAGTGACTGGGAATGAGAAAGAAGTGAGGATGGACATTTCGTGTAGGAGCCCACTGAGCTGAGTTGGGGAGGGGGTGTTGCAAAGGTGGGTGGTGGTGAGCAGGGAGTGGCCAGTGGGCCAAAGTCTTGATACTCATGGAAATGGCTTTTCTTTGAGAAGGATGAATGGAGAGAGCCAAACCTGAAGCCCTTGCAAGGAAGGAAATGGGAAGCTGCCAGGGTGACACAAGATTGCTTAGGGAACCTCGAGGAGACCTTACTGTAAAGTGACCAGACGTCCCGCTTTTTAACAATTTAACAACGTCCCACGGCATTTTAAAATTAAAATAAATATATTACAATACTATTTTTGCATTCTATGAACTTTTTTTTTGCTCCATATAGACCAAATTTTTAATCAAGAACACACACACACACACACACACACACACACACACACGTCAATGGTTTCCCGCTTAAAATATGGTTACTTTTCTTACAGGAGAGGTGAGATATCAGAAAGTGAGAGTGTGAAGGGGCCTATGGATTTCTGCAAGCCCCCCCCCTTATTGCATCCCCTTATTAGGGCACACGGTTTGTCCTCCATGAGTAACCTAAAGACTGGAGCCTTGAGCCCATTCAGTAGTGTTGAAAGAAAGCCCAGCGAGACTAACCACACTCAGTGCCATCGAGGTAGTACTGACTCACAGCGGCCCTATAGGTCTGGGTAGAACTGCCCCTGTAGGTTTCTACCAACCCAGAAAACCCGATGAAACATGTCTACTTGCCAGCAGGCGCTGTCACTCTGGTGGGAGCCGATTTGAGGGCAACGGGTTTGGTTTCAGATTTTACCCATTTATTTACAAGAGCTTTCCACTCTGTGCTCACAGGCCATTCTTCCAGTAGGCTGAGGAAACGGCACTTCATTTATCTTTCATGTTTGTATTGCTTTAAACAGAAACAATGGAAACCCTCTCTGACTTATCTGGGGCAAAGGTTCAATTATTTTCTGGTTTGAAACCAGATCTGTGGAGCTGAACCATCCGAGTCCAAATAGCCCCCTCTCAGAGGAAAAGCAGGAGACTAGAAACTTGCAAGTCTTGCATACCATGTCCCGCAGGCATTCATGCGCCTGAGGGAATGTCCCAGCAATGGGACCCCGTCCTGTGAGGCCAGCAGAACCTGTCTCCTTCCTCCACCACGTGGCTCAGAATCATGTGCAGCCCAGCCACCACTCCTGAATTGTCTTGCAATTAGCCCTCAGAGTTTTTACAGTGTGAATGTAAACAGACAGTGAATTGCGCTGTGTAAAAGCAAATGGAGGGAAAACCCAGGCTGGTGTGGGATGGCAAGGCAAATACAGGGGCTCAGATGCTGAACTGGAGCAGTCTGGCAGATTCACGACCAGCTCCAGGTGCCCCGTGTTTCTGCCCTCCGCCCTGTTCATCAATCCAAGGCACAGAGGACACCAGACCTCTGGGTCCATCTCGAAGGTCCTCCTCACCCACCCCACAGGACAACATTCCCTGAGCCCATTGCTACATCCCTCTCCTCCAGCAGACACCCTATTTCCCAGAAGCCAGCCTGCCACTCTGACCCTCAAATGGGGTCCCCGTCACCTCCGCAGTTTTCTCTTCCTAGAAGGGACCGCGGCAGTTGGGAGCAGAGCGCAATTGCTGAGGCAGTGAGGGGCCCACCCACACAGGCCACCCCTCAGAGCTATGGTAGAAACCCAAATTGGCAATTCCGAAACAGGTCCCAGCAGCCCTGGCTCATCCATCTTTGAATCCTTGTACCAAGAGGCAGCAGCCTGGAGCATCCCAGAAGGCATCACTGGGAATCTTGGTGCATGGCGGAGAAGACAGGAATGAGCTTCGTAAGATCCTCTTCAGAATGCTTAATGACAACTAGTTGTCCAAATGAAGCACGGGATGCAGCAGTAAAAGCCATTGCTCAAAGTTTACAATTTCCACATCTCTCCTCCCCCCTCCCCAACACACACACAAAAGCCATTTTATTAAGAGCTTATCCAGGCATCCTATCCTTCCATAGTTAATCACGTCAAGCGGTATTGTACAGTGCCACCACCAAGTGTTTCAAAAACACTTTTTTCCTTCTTGAACTCCTTGATATCATCTCCCCCTTTCTCACGCCCACCTCTCCCTCCATAGCTTTTGAAAAAATGTTCTATTGGGGTCACTTCCACCCAGTCACTCCCTTTCTAGGTACTATTTCCTCATCTACAAAAGGAAAGAAATGTGGGGCTGAGCCCCGGTGGCATAGTGGTTGAGTCCAGGACGGCGGCCCTCTGGCTTGGCGGTTCAAATCCAGCAGCAGCTCTCCAGGAACAAGGCTGGGTAGCTCCTACGACCACCATAGGGCAGTGATGCCCCAAAACAAACAAAAAAGATGCCAAGAATGACTTTTTTTTTTAAAGCAAAGAAATGTGTTAGCCTCTTCTTCTCTCAAGCCCAGAGCACTCTGTGACAGTGTGCATTTCTTTTTTAAAAAATGTGTAGGTAAAAAAAAAAAAACACCATGTCTAGTGCTACTTATGTTTTATATCTATAAAGTTGTAAGGGGTCCTGGTTGCCTAGTGGTTCTACATTGAACTGCTAACTTCAGAGTCAGCAGTTTGAAACCACCACTGGTGTCAGGACACATATGGGGCTTTCTACTCCTGTAAAGAACTTACAGTCTAGGAAACCTGCAGGGCAGTTCTCTCCATCCCCCAGGGCCGCAAGGAGTATGTGTCTTACCATGCACATTGTTAATTGCTATTGAATCAGATCTTCTTTAGAGTTTTTAATGCTCATTAAAATATTTTTTTACATCTCTCGCCAAAAGTACATGCAAATACACATTTAATTCCTCGTGTTTTCTTTGGTACTAAATCAAAGAAATCTGTACCGACAGGAAACGCCAAGAACAGCAAAGCAGAAATGTGAGTCCATCGCCATCCATTGGGTTTGAACCCCTGCACTCAAGTGAAACTTATTCAGAAAAAGAATCAGGGCTGAGCAGAAATGCCTCTTTGCGACAAACTATTGGACAATCTAGTACAGTGCATGGGATCTGAAATCATTGTAACTCGCTGTGAATTTCCCAGCTTTATCATCTTACACTTCTAGAAGGCGTACTGGAGGTTCCGGGAAGCCTCCAGTTTCCCTCTGGACTCATGGAGAAGAGTCCTCTTCAAACTGCAGTAGCACTTTGCAGGGTCACTGTTGCTATTTTTACTACTAGAATGGCTAGGCTGTTTACCCCAGGAGAGACTGCCATGTCATGCCTCCAGCTTGATAGCAGACAGTTGTGAGGGCAACCTCCCAGCCCTCCTCCTACGGTGGCATTGAGTGAAGCCCTCCAGAGAACCGCCTCTTAGCAGACATGCTTCAACTTGGCTCCATGCCCTGCCATTGAGGTCTGGAGTCTGTGGAGACATTTGACCTAGACTCCTTGGTGACATTCATGCTGGACTAGTCATTCCCACCACCCAAAGTCTCTGGTGGGCTTTAGACTGGCTTCCTGTCATGGATGAGGAGCCATGTGAAGAGCTGACAAAGGTCACTGGCAAAAGTCCCAGACTCTGTGTTTAGGATTTCTGCCCCACCCCACCCCCAACCTCCTCCCATCGAGCTCATCCTAACACAATGTGGTGGCCCCATGTGTGTCAGAGAACCACTATGCTCCACTTGGTTTTCATGGACTGGGCTATTCCACAAGGCGCCCTGGTGGTACTGTCAAG
Organism: Nesogale talazaci; assembly: GCA_004026705.1. Lineage (NCBI taxonomy): Eukaryota > Metazoa > Chordata > Mammalia > Afrosoricida > Tenrecidae > Nesogale > Nesogale talazaci. Next base: position 22,614 of record PVJH01009890.1, on the reverse strand, counting down.
AAAGCATTGGACTGTGAACCACAAGGTTGGTGGTTCAAACCCACCAGCCACTCCTTGAAAGAAAGAGGGGACTATCTGATCCCATGAGAGTGTAAAGCAGGGATCCTCAAACTTTTTAAAGAGGGGGCCAGTTCCCTGTTCCTCAGACTGTTGGAGGTCTGGACTATAGCTTAAAAAACAAACAACTATGAACAAATTCACTACAGACCGGGGATGAGTTGGCTGCTAAGCAGGACAGGCAGTGGTGGCAAAAACACCCGGTGGCCGGATAAATGTCCTAAGTGGGCCACATGTGGTCCATGAGCCGTAGTTTGAGGATGTAGTTTGAGCTTTAGACTGGCTTCCAGCCATGTGAAGAGCTGACAAAGGTCACTAGCAAAAGTCCCAGACTCTGTGTTTAGGATTTCTGTCTAAAGTCTCTGAAACCTTATATGAGACCTCTATAAATTGAAGTTGAATCAGTGTCGGTGGGTTGGGCAACTGGGTACTCTTATGCCAAGTAAACCACCAGGCCTTTCTTCCGCTGTGCTGCAAGAGCAATCTGATCCACCAACCATTGGGTTAGTAAATGAGTGTAGACTATTTGTGCCACCCAGAGAGCTTTCCTTTCCTATAAGTTTTTTTGACTTTTCACTTGCGTGACTTACTGAGATACTGGTGACTGTAGCTTTCCTGGGAGAAAGGTTATTTCAATTCTAAAACAACAACAATAATTCCAGAAATTCACCTGGGAAGACCTCACCGGAGCCTCAGGTGCAGCCAGGCATTGCAGGCATTCGGACAGTGACCACTGTGTGACCTGATCAGCCAACACAGCCCAGAGCTGCTCAGGCCCCATCCTTTCTTGTCTGAGAAGTTGCCCTGGTAATGTGGGAAGTCCCACACACTCCCATTTTTTAAAAAAGAAAGAAAAATGAGGCTGAGTTCAGGGAGGTTGAAGGTCACATGGTAATAAGTGGCAGGGTCAGAGTAGACCTCAAAGGGAGTGTCTGCCTCCAAAGCCTTTGTTCTTTCCACCTTCGGGGAGGCTAATTCAAACCAAAAAGGGAAATGTTCCAAAGCTGACAGTGGAAGAGCTGCCTGTGTCCCTCGATTAACCCGGGCTCGTGGTGATCCTGGGCAAAACAGAATGGCAGGCTGTCCTGCCAGAATGGCACAGGTCTGGTCCTGTGCCCGTTCAGACCATTGCTCCCTGGGGGGTTTGCCTTGGCTGGTGGTATTCAGGAGTGGATTTCCAGGTCTCTCTTCCTAGTCTCTCCTAATCCAGAGGCTCTGCTGAAACCTGCTTAGCATCAGAGCAACACGAGAGCCCCCACTGACCCAGGAGAGACGGCTGCCCGTGAGGTGTACCCGAAGCCTGACCCTGGGTTTCCTGAATGGTAGCCAAGAATTCTAGCCCCCCTAACCAGCACAGCCCCCAATCTGAGTAGAGCCCAGGTTGTTCTGAAGTTGAGGGAACAGATCCCTTTTTTGTTTGTTTGTTTTGCCCTGTGATTTACTCCAGCAACCTGTATTGACCTTCTGCTATGACCTAAGCCCTTTCTGGGGAAAACCCAGAGGAACTTCTCCCTCCCTTACGTCCCAGCCCTGAATGGAGATGGCTGGTCCTCAGATACCCAGTGAGATCAGGCAGGTGGGTGCAAATGAGCAAGCACCCAGTAAAAAGCCCAGGAGCTGTGAATCCCCACCCAAAGAGTTAATAGTCAACAGGATGTGACCTCAAGTCCCACCCTGATGACGGAGCATGACGACCCTGAGTCACACACCATAGCTGCAGGCATGTGGCAGCTGCATCAGACACAGGACTGCCAGCCACTGCCAAGTGCCTGCTTTAGGCAACCCCAATGACACAGTCCCCAGGACTCAGAAGTCCAGGCGGGTTGAGGAAAGGGACCCACAGGACAACACCATCACTGCCTGGTGGCTTCGCGGAGCCTCCCAATGATGCCTGGAGGAACATGACTGAGCATTGCTACTAGCACCCAAGGTGGGGATGAATGTTACAGATAAACATACTTGTGCTTATCTTGGCCTTGATACTGAAAAAGTAGCTCTCTGCTAGCAGTTGTCTCACCTGCACCTGGCCCTTGATAGCTGAGGTCACACTATTGAGGAATTTGGCCATAAGGTATGTCTGCCTTTTCAAAGGGATTTACCAGCAGATGGAGGTCCCTGGTGGTGCAAAGGGGTAGCAGATTTGTCTGCTGACTGGGAGTCTGGGGATTCGAGACTATCCAGAGTGCACCACAGAAGAAAGGTCTGCCAATCCACTTCCGAAAAGGCAGGTGCTTGGAGGCAGTTGCTGAGTCACCTCCACGGCCCCTTCCTTTGGCGCTTCCAGAACTCCCATCTGAACACAGGGCTTTGTCCTGTGGGAGACTCTGCTCCCCCGTGTGCAGCCTGATCACCCACTGTGGGATGAAGAAAGGCCCCCTCTCCTCAGGGTCCTCTTGTTCCCACGCTATGAACGCTTTGTCTCCGGCCTTTGTGCTATCTGTTTGTGTTAGGAAAGTTAGCTGTGTACTCAAAGTCAGCTAAATGTCTGGAGGGCTGGTTAGCTGCCTTAAGAATTAAAGGGTCCCTGAGCAGCACAGATGGTTAATAAACAGCCAAGTGTTAGCCAAAGGGTTGGTTCAAACTCACATAGAGCTTTCAAAGCCACTTTCAAAGCTTTCAAAGACAGGCATGCTGAACTACTTCCGTCCGGCCACAGCCTTGAAAACCCCAGAGAGCATCTCTAATCTGTCCACATGAGGTGGCCATGAGTGGCATCTAACAACAGCAGGAAGAGTTCAAATACACTCCTAGTGAAGGATTTGTCAAACCACCCGGCCACCACCCGTGTGTCAGTTCAGTGGTTTACAGACAGATGTCGCGTTTGGAGATGGGAGATGGGAGATGTGCCACTGGTCTTTCAATTAGCCGCAGGGTCACTGTGGTGGCCTGGTGGACAACAGAACCTCCAGACTAAGACAGATGTGGTAAAAAGGGCTGGCAATCTGTCTCTGAAAAGTCGCCCATCAAACCTTAGGGATCACGACAGAATGCTGTCTGCTAGCGTGCTAGATGATGAGCCCTCCAGGAAGGCAGTGCCCAGTGCCCTTGACGATGAGCCCAACAATGCCCAAGACCATCAGGATGGCACCGGACCCCACAGTGCTTCCTTCTGTGATATATAAAGTTAGTTAGAGCCATGACCATGAAAATCAGTAGCAAGTAGGGGGGAAAATGTCCCAGGAGTATCCATTCACCTACCAACAGTTAAGGTGCTAATTAGAAATTATATACTAATGAGAAATAGTGCCTGGTAACACTTCCTCTCGTGTGCTTTGGGCATGCTCTCAGGAGAGGCCAGTCTCTGGACAGGACGTCATGAGGGTCAGCAAACAGCGGGAGCGTGTCCAGGAGCTGGACTGACATGATGGCTGCAACCAAGGACTCAGACATAAGGACGCCATCTTGTGAGGATGGTGCCAGACGGGGCAAGGTTGCATCGGTCATGCATGGGGCCGCTGAGTTGAATTGACTGGACAGCCCTTCCCCACCTGTTGGAAATTAGGATGATCCACTGCAGAGGCTCCTCAAGTTGTGCCACTGGGCAACGGGAACAATGATTCTAGAAGGAGAACACTGATGTCTGACAACCACTGATCAGGTGACAAAAGAAGAAGGAACTCATTGACACCCCAAGTGTGGCTAGCACTTGGCAATGAGGTGTCAACTCGTATCTCCTTTGTGCCAATTCTGGAGAGGGTGCATACAGATGCAGTGTCTGACTTGACCGGGGTCACGTGGCTTGAAAGAGGCAGAGCAGGACCAGGGATCCAGGTGTGCCTTGGGTAACCTTTTGCCTGACAGTGTAGCAGTCAGTAGGAGGCAGCTCTGGAAGTAGTCATCCTTCACATGGCAAGTGGCCGACAGGATGCACTCTGCTTTTCACAGGCTGCCTTGGAGTCACCATCCCTCCCCTCCACTCCGAGGTGCCCTGAGGACACCGGAGATGATCCTACATGTGCTTTTGGGGCATTTCCTGGTAACGTCATCTCCTGGAAGCCCTTTGTTGGGCACCTCACTGAGGCCTGGAGACCTGCCAGGAACTTACGGAAGATGCCAGGGATTCAGGCTGCTTCTTCCCTGTCTTCCTTCCCCATCAGAGATCGATAAGTAACAGCATTGACAGTGACTTGTTTTCAATTGCTGACTGCTCTACAACAGCTGGCCGTGGAAACTGCAATAGGGAACCGACGCCACTCATGGGCTCCCCCACTCAATGGCACCCAAGGCACTTGCCATCCTGGCCATAACTTCAGCATGCCTCTGCTCCCTCACACCAACTGATGCCTCACCAAGAGTTGGGGGGGGGGCAGGGGGGCAGCACGCAGCATAAAGGAAGCCAGGGGCTTTCAGGAAGAAAGTCACCCAACACTCTTCTTCTGCCAACTCCCCAACCCGGGTGCCCAGCCTTCATCCTCCAGGTTCATCCCTTTGGCCAAGATAAGACCCAGGTGGTAGGAAGAATCCCTGGTGGATTCCAGCGGGAGATTGGCTTATTCTCTTTGTGTGAGCTTGAATGAGCCTATGAAGCACCCCAGAAAAGCCAATTATTGTCAAGTCCATTCTTACACATGGTGACCCTCCATGCTGCCGAGTGTAACTCTGCTTCCTAAGATTTTTTTTTGCTGTAATCTTTACAGCAGAACCTTGGTGGTATAGCAGGTGACTAACCACAAGGTCAACAGTTCAAAACCAATAGCCACTTATTAAGAGAAAGGTGAGACTTTCAACTGCCTTCCAGAGTTACAGTCTCAGAAACCCACAGGGGCAGTTCTACCATATCCTCTCAGGTTGCCAGGAGTCGGCATCAATTTGATGGTCGTGAGTGTTCAGGAATCTTTACAGAAACCGTTCTGGAGGTAGAGTAAGCATTGGATTGCAAGGTTGATGGTTCAAATACATCTGTTGCTCCTTGGAAAAAGATGAGGCTGTTGGTTCCCATAAAGATGTATAACTTCAGAGACCCTCTGTGGGTCACAACTCCTTTGGGGGGTCAAACGACCCTTTCACAGGAGACGCCTGATTCATAACAGTAGCAAAATGGCAGTTATGGAGTAGTAACACATACCCTTGTATGGTTGGAGGGCCGCCACAACATGAGGAGCTGTATTGAAGGGTCAGGGCATTAGGAAGGTTGAGAACCACTGCCCTCAAGGCTGTCTATGATTCAGGAGGGACTCAGTGGCCGTGGGTAGTTCGGGGCTCTTTACAGAAGCAGATTGTCTGCTCTTTCTTCCAGGTGGGCTTGATCTACTAACTTAATAGACCACACCCATTGCATTGGATCAGTTCTGACCCTGTAGGACAGAGTAGAACCGCCCCACAGGGTTTGCAGGAGACAACCTGTCTCCCTTGGAGCAGCTGGTAGGTTTAAGCTGACCACCTTTTGATTTGCAGCTGACCCCCGCAACCACTGCATAAGCAGGTATCTCATTAACGCCGTGGACCAGAACAAGAACAAGCCCACTGCCATTGGGTTGATTCCAACTCCCAGTGATCCTGTGAGACAGGGTAGAACTGTCCCTGTGGGTTCCAAGACAAAGACTCTTTATGGTCATTGAAAGCCTCATCTTCCTCTCTCAGAGAAGCAGGTGGTTTCAAACTGCCGACCTTGGAGCTAGCTGCCTAACTCATTATCACCACCCTACCGAGGCTCCTAGTCCAACTCTTAGTGTCCTTATATAATAGGCGTGTTCACACTTTTTCAGCATGTGAACTACTTATAAAATGATCAAGCCAAAATGATCTACCAGCTATTAAAATGGAAAACATATTTTATATATTTATTTATTACATTCATTCATAAATGCATTTGAGAATTCTTTATATGTACAATGTAAGTTTATGTACCTTACATAACTACGTGAGTCCATATTGCACAACACAACACAATTAACCACGTACATTTTTGTCATTATTTGAGTCTACTCTGATGACTTGCACTGAGTGGAATGAGCCAGGGATGCATAGTCCAGACAGTAGCTGCTGACAGCCAGTCTTAAGCACACTTCTAAATGATCATCAGTCATGGTAGAAGGGTACTTGGACTTAATGATTTTTATGTGGGAAAAGACTGACTCACATAAATAAGTAAAGCCGAATAATGCAGTCAAGCAGGTAACACATTTTCTCATGTTTGAGTTCTTCCCACTGTAGGTAAGTTTCAGGACTGTTCATGAACTCTGGATTTCAGCTGAATGTTGGCTTGTCGTGTCAAAATTCCCCATTTATATGAAAGTGATACATTTTTGTGTTCTTAGTTGGTCCAGCTCCCCCACTCATTTTAATATGCTTTCTTCCATTTAAGAGAAAAAAATCAAGGTCTAAAAATTGGCGATAACTTAGCTTGTCAGTTTTGCTGTACTTAGCGCAGTAGTTTTCACATGTATTTGACACCCAAGATTGCAACTGATTGGCTGTGCTGTACAGCAGTAAAGTGACAGGATTGAGAAAAGGCTAAGGTCTATTTTTTAAATGCCATGCGATCGACCAGTAGATCACGATTAATGTATTGAGCACCCCTGCTATAAGGTTTCTGAGATGGTACATCTTTATGAGATCATCCAGCCTCATCCTTGTCTTTGGAAGAAGCTGGTGGGTTTGAACTGCCAATCTTGTGGTTAGCAGTGCAATTCCTAATCCACAGTGGTTGAATGCCACCTAGGCACTGTTTTCACTTGGCACCAGTTTCCTGCACAATAGTGGATAAAAGTACCTGGAAAGAATTCTGCCCTAAACGTCCAGAAGTGCTACAGGAATCAAGCAGGCAGCATTCCAATGATATTACTGAATTTGGCTGGGGGAAAAAAGAGAGACAGAGAGAACTCTTCAGATTTCCCCAAACGAATTGGAAAGGGAAAGCCTGGGCGCCCAGGCCAGGCCAGGCCAGGGGCAAGCAGAGCAGTCTCAGTAACCAAGGAACGGCAGGTTTGAGGCTACGGGATGGACAGAAGACAAGGTCTATGGCCAGGGAAGGAGCGACGTTATTCATGAGATCCCACACCAAACAGCACCGAACAGCCTTCTCCAAAAAGGTGTTCATGTGCTGCCAGTTCAGGTGGATGTCAGTAAAGCTGCAAGGCGGTGTTTGCATTGAAATGAACAGCATGATCTCAGAAATCTATACCCCACATACCTTTAAGAGGTGCATCCTGCTGGGGATACCCAGACACCAGGTAGGAACCCATTAGAGGACCATACCCTTCACAGGGAAGCAGATTCCATGATCAAATGTCTCCAGGGAATATGGACTCAAAACCTGCACTCCCCAGGAAGAATCAGCAGCAGCAAAGGAAAACTTGGCCGAATCACTAGGTTACTTCCGCTGATGTTGTGGACTCTTGGCAAAAGTAGTGACCACCCCCCCCCCCCCCCAGACCTTTTAAGAGGAATGGGAAATATGGGAAAAGGAATAAGGCAGGACCATGAGGTTGTGTCGCAGTTTATGTGGATGATACAAGGGCAGGCTCAACAAGTTCATGGTGGGGGGGGTGGGGGGTGGGGGGGTGGTGGTGGAGAGACTCCATTATGTTCCTATTGTATTTTCCCACGAAAATGCTCAAACCTCTCAACATACTCACACGGTGATGCAGATTTAGCCTGCCTTGTTGATGCTAGTTTCTATGACTGATAGCTCTGATTCCTGGTGACCCAACAGACAACAGAACCCAGTGCTCCTGGATCCTGAGCGATCTCTGTCATCAGTGATGTGTGCCAGTCATTTGTTGCAGCCACTTAACTCACCCAGAGGGCTCCTCTTCCAACCTTTTCCTTGGACAATGCTTACTACAGTTCATAAGTGTTTCATCGGCTCATTGTTGGAAGGATATGGCCAGACTTTTCTTCCTATCTGCCATGGTGCACCCTGCTGGTATTTGAAATACAGATGGCACAGCTTACAACATTTTGGCAACATGGAAGCCCTCACCCTACTATAAACTGACAGATGGATGTAAAGACACATTGCTGTTCCTGTTGTTCAGGCACAGAACCTAAAGTCCAAAGTTTGGGATTTATCAAAGGACCTACTTTTGCTACATAGGGTGACTATCACAAAGTATCACAAAGCACCTGACTCTGAAAAGAATGCCATTCCCTCACAATTCTGGAGGCTAAGAGTTCGATTCCAGGTGTGGGAGGGGTCAGGGTCTCTCCAAAGGCTCTAAGAGGAAGATCCTCTCATCTTTTAGCTTCTGACGGCCACTGGTATTCCTTGGCTTGGGCAGCTTCACTCCAATCTCTGCCTCTGCTTGCATATGGCCATCTTCCTGCTCCCTTTATAAGCATGTGGGGTTTTTCCTGCTCCGGGATAACCCAACTGATAAACTCTCAGAGACCCCATTTCTCAGAAAGGATCACATTCATATGTATCAGGGGTTAGGTCTTCCATATATTACTATGCTGAATATATTCAGCCCATAACAGACACTCAGGCCAGGTGGGCAAAATGGAACCAACTATTTCAAGAGATCAGACTCTCACACCTAACTCTCCTTACTAGCTCAGAATTGTTTTTGTTTTGTTTTTTTAAAGACAGGCAAAGCAACTACAAACCTCACTCCCAAGGACATTTTTTCTAAGACTTCAGTGCCATCACTGATATGTCTTTGGAAATCCTGTGACATCTAGCTTCTCCGATATCCTGAGAAGCTGGCTGGCATTTGCTCCACGAATAAAACCCTGGGTATTCACTTGATAAAAACCATCAAGCCTGCTCTACAGAGAAAATGAAAACATGCCCATCCCTGGTGTCCACCGGAGACACTTGTCAGAGATGTCAGATGATCGAATTGTTGTCTGTTCAAATATATGGATTGACCAAGCTTGGGCAGGAAGCGGTCTGTTTTTGTTTTTTTACAATTGATCTGATAAGATAAAGAACAGGGGGGTTGATGCTGTGGTCTAAGGGAAGTTCAATTGTTGGATGCATATTTTCAAGTCCTGACATCCAATGGTATTTGCCCTACAGCCCCTTTTGTCTCCTTTCATGTCTCACTTTGGAAATGGGAAGGCCTGTCCTATGTCTGCCCACCATTGCATTTTGGAAGGAGTGACTCATATTCTAAATCTTACTGGTCTACAGCTGGAGAGGTGTTTGGTCGGAACACACCCACATTCTCACTCATCCTGCTTTAAAGAAACCAGAAGATGAGATTGGGGCTTCGAGTAGATGCTAGAATGGGTTAAGTCTTTGGAGGATCTAGGATGGGTGGATGTATTTTTCACGTGAGAAGGACATGCATTGGAGTGGGTGTGGGCAAGCGGAGTCGATGGTTATGGTTCCAACTGTGTACCGAAAGAAGCTAGGTGGAAGTCCTCACACCAGTCAGTCAGTACCGTGAATGTGATATTGTTTGGAAAAGGTGTCTTTGGAGAGGCTGTTAGTTCATATGAAGTCATATCGGAGCAGTGTGCATACAAATCAAATAAGACTGGTATCCTGAGAGAAGAGAAACATGCACAGAGGAGAGACCGCCAGTGGCCATGGAGGCTGAGACTGGAGCGATATATCTACCTGCTAAAGAACACCAAGACTCACCGGCCATCCCCAGCGCTAGGAGAAAGCAAGGAACAGTCTCCCTGTGAACATCAGGGGAGTCAACGCGGCCAACACCTTGATTCCAGACTCTCAGCTTCCAGAGCTGTGGACAACACATTTCGATTCCACCTGGTTTGTGGCACTTTGGTAGAGCAGCTCTAGAAAATGCAAAGTTTTGGTTTACTATGTGTGCACTCTGGTGGCAAAGTGGGTGTGGTAGTTACATAATTTCATGTCAACTTGATCAATAAGTTTAGGGGTGGAGTCTAGTCTATCAATTAGGTAACAGCCTGATGAGCCCTCCTTGCGGGTGTGGCCTTCTCATGAGGATTCTGTAAACTTCCTCTCTATTGATCCTGTCATCAGAAGAGGCAGGCCACTCCTCTCTGACTTGGCCTTCCTGTTAATAAGCCATGAGAGACTTGCAGAGCCCTGTTTCACCTTGTTGTTGAAAAGACACACTTGAAGAGTGGGAGGAGCCAGTGCTGAGATGGTTCCACTCCCACTGGGCCCATAAGAGTTTGCACCCACCAGCCTGTGATCTTCCTGCATTTTGCATCATTGCATGTGCTGTGTGAGTCTAAAGAGCAATTTATGGACTAGTATTGGATTTATGGGCTAATATCAGACTTATGGACTTGATCTGGACAGGGCTGGAATGTTTTTCCAATATACAATTGCTCTGTGATATACAGCTCTTCTTCTGCATATATGAGTGCCCTTGGATTGATTTCTCTAGTCTACCCAGTCTAACACGATGGGGTAGATGCTTTGGGCTGTGCTAATGGTTCAAAGCCACCAGGCACTCTGTGGGAGAAAGGATGAAGCTGTAAAGGTTCAGTCCCAGAAACCTTACATAGAGTATGAGTTGGATGCTCTGGATGGCTGTGCATTTGGTATTAGTTTCTGTGTGTGCTCTCATGTGTTCACAGGAGAAATAGTCCCTCTGAAAAGCAAGCCAATGGCCAGGAGGTCCTTGTGACCAGTGACATTCTAGATGCACAGAGTTTCTGCACCCTCCCCCTCCCATCTCCAGTTTGGTTAAATGTGGCCTGGTGGCATTTCCCTGACCTCTATGGTCTGGAAGGGCGCCCCGCACAGGTCCTCCTCCTGCCTTACCACATCTCTCTGACAGTCAGCAGACACTAAGCCTAGACAGTGCAGAGAGCAGAGAGAGACGCTTACTGCCTGTGGTGGAGGGTGGAAACCAAAGGAGTGTCCTTTGCTATTGAAGAGACAGGCTGGCCTTAGCTGAATGTGACCAGCAAGAGTCCCCAACCACGAGGCCGTCCAAGAAGGCCATTAGAGTAATGATCCCAGTGTGTGCTGCCAAATGGCAGAGTAGGCTACTCTTGGGTCTGTCCACCGTATTTTAATGACCCCTCTCCCGAGAAGACCCAGAAAAGAGGCTGCGCCCCAGAAAGATGAGAAGCAGATAGGAGGTTGGGCCAAGTGAATCTGATAGAGTTCAGCCCTGGTTGCCTTTCTCCCTCCAGCCAAGAGAAGGCAAAGACAGGAGCAAGTCCTGGAGGCATGGGGATGGGCCGGTGAATTTAGCCAGTCTGGTGTGTGGTACTCAGTATGGGTTGAGCCATCTGTTTATTTGCTTATTTGTTCATTGGCTTGACAAATATTTATTGAGTACCCACTAGGTACCAGGTGTGGACTGGTGCTGACAGGGACTCAGGGGAACAGTAATGTTGAGCAGAACCACTCCAGGGATGCTCACGCAGCAGAGAAGCCAGGTAGGTGCTCCAGAACAGCCACAAATGCAATCATGTCAACCGGAAACCTAAGGGAGGCCAGAGTTTGGTGACCCAGAGCCAAAGTGAGGTGGAGAGAGATCAGCTAGAGGAGCGGTCAGTTTGGGCAGGAACTTGGTGAGCCTTCTTACATCAACGGAAGGAGTCCCTGGGGTTCATATTCAATCAAGCACACCTCAGAGAAAGAGGCCTGATCAATTCCACTGCAACCAGGATTCAATCAGTAGTGAGTATTCCAAATTCCTGGTCGACACCTTGGAAACAGAACACACAGTGATAAATGTACAACAAAATGGATTACACTTAAGCATGGCTAATTCAAATCAAAATAGCTACAGTCTTGCTCACAGATCTTGCTCTCAACTCGATGTGGGGGGGTATGTCATTGGTTCTCCTCTGTCCTTCTAAGAGCCTCTCCCCTGGGAGATGGGAAATGGTGCACCATCCTTGTTGGATCTGTGCCACCTTCCCTGAGTAGATCAGGAAACCTTTATCTGAACAGCTCCATATCCCAACAAAGGACAGGGAACAGCTCATATGGTCCAGGCTCAAAAGAGGCTTGTTGGGAGGATGAGTGGTTGAATGCAGGCAATAAGAATCGACCGGGCTGAGCCCCGGTGGCGTAGTGGTTGTGCACGGGACTGTGGCCCATTGGGATAGAGGTTCAATTTCCGCTCCCAGGAGCAAAGGCTGGGCCTCCTACTCCCACCACCAGGGCAGTGATGCCTTAAAAAAATAAAAAAATAAAAGAATCGACCAGCTGTGATCAAGTGAAAAGCAAGCAAACTGTGGTTGGAGACCTAGAATTGTAAGTCATTCTTGGCCGTGTGATCCTGAAAAGATTTATAGTCTCTGGAGCCCTAAGAGGTGGGTCAGAATGGATCCCATGGCAATGGATCAGGCGGGGGTTGGTACAGAATCTTGACTCCATTTTGTGTCTTATTCAGGAGACTGGGTATCAGTGAATCAGTGATAAGGTGGAAACGGCCTTCTTGGCGAGAATGTCTGTGCTGCCTTCTCCTGGCTGGGCATCTGTGAGAAAATACCCCCCCCACACACACACACACATACACACATATAAGTAATAGAGTGTGGGGTTTACATTAACTTTACCTGAAGAATTTGGTCTTAGCCCCAGGTTCTTGAGACACAATTTTTAAAAAATCCTTGGAATTTAAGTGTTTTTAATAAGGACCCCAGACCACAGACCAGGTTTGAAAAGCACAGCTCATGATCACCTCTTGATATTAACTGACCTCAGAGAAAGGGGTCAGAAATTCCAGTTATGTAATTAGCCTGCCAATAAAGGATCTGGCCATGGAAATTCCATGAGTTTCCTAGTTGGTGGAAGACTTCCAGGGGCATGAAATTGTAGTTTCTCCCTTGGTGGGCCACAGAAGCTCCATGCAACTCTTCATTTATAAACCCTCCCTCCCCTTCCCCTCCAGAATACAATAGTAACTGTGCTTATAGCACTTTCTCTGTGCTCTGCAGGTTGTTTCAAGGAGTAAAGGGGCCAGCAGGTGAAAAGCCAGGGAGCTCAGGGGGTTACTTGACCTCGAAGCTGCTATCCTGTTGGAATAGTGGGAAAATCCCAACTATGTGCCCACCAGGACAATAGTAAGGATTTCATGGGGACTCCCAAGCTTACAGCTGGTTTCTTCGGCTGACTTGGCACCCTTTAACTTTGTCGTTCGGGCCACAGGAAGAAGTGCTGCATGCACAGCTGGTGTCAGAGCTGAAGAAGGGAGTGAAAAGGTGAGGCTGTGATTTGAATTGATGGCTGGCCTTGCCCAGACTTTGGGCATGCAGCCCCGCTGTCTGGGATGTTGACAAGAACCTGCAGCGGCTCCAGAACTTGCTTCCTGTTTCTGTGTAAGGAAACACACGCAGCAGGGCACAGCCTATTAGTCCCTCATGTAACAGGTAAGCAGTTATGGATTGGTTTTCAAAAGAAAAGCATCAGCCTAGCTGGGCTATGACTCTCAGTATCATGTAATTACCCTTGTTCGGTAGCCTGATGGGCTTTTGCTACGTGTACATCCCCACTCCGTGATGCTATTCCGATGGGCTTAAAAGCAGTTGCGTTAATGAAGCAGGATGCCATCTACAGGATGAAGGTACATTTGGAGTCCATCTCTTTTGGGGTATAAAAGAGGTGACACAGGCAATAGACAGCAGAGGGGCCGACTAGTACCAAGGAAGAGCTGGCTGTGGAGCTCCTCCCTGTGTTGGGAATCTCCTAGAGCAAGGGGGAGACGTAAGACAAGGACCTGCTCCAGCGCCTTCCTCCAGAGCTGGCTTTCTGAATTCAGACTTCTGGCCTCCTGACCGTTGAGAAAATAAATGTCTGGTCGTCACAGTCATCCACGTGTGCCATTTCTGTTATAGTTGCACTGGATAACGAAGACATAACCTAATTACCAGTATTCTCAAAGATCATAGTGACTGGGGAAATACACACAGGCAAATCTCTTGGCCCTTACAGTGCATTAGTAGAACATTTTTTCTGCTTCCTAAAGTTTTCATTTAGAATAAAAGCAACCTTGGCTTCAAAATCGTTAGGTCATGTCACCATACTACTAAGAGGCAGGGTGACTCTTGGCCAGAGGAAGGCTGACAGCCTTCACTTTGGGTTAGTGGGGATAATGAGCACATGAAAAACCACAGTACTGCCTGCTACGTTGATTTTCAGTCTCTCGTGGTAGGAGGCCTGGTGGAGCAGTAGTTACATGTTGGGCTGCCAGCTGCAAGGCCAACTGTTTGAAACCTTCAGCGACTCAGCAAAAGAGAGATGGGATCTTCTCTTCCCATGCACAGTAACACTTTCAGAACCCTCCAGGGCTAATTCCACTCTGTTCTAGAGGGCCACTATGATTCAGTACCAAGTCGATGGCAGTGAGTTTGGTTTGGGGGTTTGGAGCGGTAGAACATTACTTGAGGGAAGAGGCCTGTGTGGGGTTTTACTTGTTTGTCTGTTTTTATGTGGCATCACTGCCCTGATGGGAGTAGGAAGCCCAGCCTTGCTCCTGGAGAGCTGTTGCTGGATTTGAACCATCAACCCTATGGGCCCGGACACAACCACTACACCACCAGGGCTCAGCCCTTGTGTGGGGTTTTGCCGCTGTTGCTGGGTCTTCTTTTGCACATGGCAGGTGTATCTTGCACAAATCATGGCAGAATTGCCTCCCCGCCCCCCTCCCCCATCCTGATTCTGCTCCTTGAGCTCCCTGGGACCGCAGGTCCCTAAAGATCACACCTACTTTAGGCTTCATTTTAAGGAGGTACCATTTTTTTTTAATGTTGCCATCAAGTCCATGCCGACTCCTGGTGACCACAAGCATGATGGAGTAGAACTCTGCTCTGCTGGCATTTCTTGGCTGTAAATTTCTGTGGAGAAGGACCAGACGTAACTGCGTGAGTTCGAAATGCCAATCTTTGGATTAGCAGAGGATTACCCACACCCCGGGAGATCTGGGGTAAAATGTTAATAAGAAAAACAACAAAAGCAAAATCCATTGGCCATGGCCACCGAGTAAAGTCTGATTCATGGCAACCCTATGCATAGGGTTCAGCAAATTATATACCTTTATGGGAGCCGATAGCCTCCTCTTCTCCTGAGGAGCAGCTAGGGGGTTTGAAGAGTTGGACATTCCTTCAGTAGACCAATGCCTAACCCACAGCCCCACTAGGACCTTTTGGGGTAAAATCTGTTGTTGCAGTGAGGTGTCACTGAGTCTATGCCAACTCCCAGGGACCCGTCGGACACAGCAAGGGACTGCTCAGTCCTGCACCATCCTTGCCATTGCTGTTTTGGTGCTCACTGCTGAAGCCACTGTGTCCATCCATTTCTTGAGGAGCTTGCTTGTTTTCTTGCTGCCCCTCGATTTTACCAAGCAGGAGGTCTCTGTCTCTGTCTCTGTCCAGAGACTGG
Source organism: Nesogale talazaci (assembly GCA_004026705.1). Classification (NCBI taxonomy): domain Eukaryota; kingdom Metazoa; phylum Chordata; class Mammalia; order Afrosoricida; family Tenrecidae; genus Nesogale; species Nesogale talazaci. The sequence goes on along the minus strand of PVJH01009890.1, from coordinate 7,325 downwards.
TCTCTCCTTACAACATGTCCAAAGTATACTACACCAAGCCTTGCCATTCTCACTTCTACCAGTAGTTCTTCCAAGATGAATGGACTTTTAATTCTGACATCCCATGTACTTTCAATATTCTTTACCAACACCACAGTTCAGCGCATCCATTCTTCTTTGATCTCCTTGAGTCATGGTCCAACTTTCACATGTATATTGCTTGAAAACATCATCGCTTGGGTCAGGTATGTGTTAGTCCTCAAAGTTGTATCTTTGCTCTTCAATACTTAAAAAATGTTCTTTAAGTTTTATTGGAACATATATACTTATCATATAATTCAATATTTCAATCATATCAAGAATTATGCATGCATTGTCCCAATCAATTTTCTACTCTTTTATTGGCAGGTAATTTGTATATCATAGAATTTAATAGTGCAACTGTTCAATCATATCAAAGAGACTTTTACAATCACCTCCACATCAATTTTTTAGAACATTTACCCTCCTATGGTTAAATCACCGTTAAGATGAGTTATCCAGTCACAATCCATTCTAGTGCCCCCTCCCACCTCTCATCTTTGCCATTTACCCCCAAGGTCCACCTGTCTTCCCCATCATCCACCCCCCATCTCTATATTTCCTATAACCCCTTGCATCAGTTATTTTCATTATGTAACCACTCCTTCTGTGCTTCACAACTGAGAGACTCAACAGAAATAATAAAAAACAAAATTATGCTAAGGTTGTACGACTCAAAACATAATAGTGCAGACACAAAGACACAAATAATGCAAACAAAGAGACAGGTCCCAACAACATTCAAAAAGCCAGGAAATAAATATCTCTCATGGAACCAGTAAGAGATACTGGCACCCAGAACTTGATCAGGTCTATAGGGTGGTCAGCAGACCAAGTATCAAGGTCGATACCATAATCAAGATTGCAATGATCTCTGTCTACTAGCAAGGCTATTTGAGACTCTAGCCTATGGCTGAAGCAGATTTGCCAGTGGCTCAGCCTGACTAGATACTCTGCAGATAGAGTTTGGGCTCCCACTCTCCCCCATAACCCCACACAGATGATGTGTTCATAAATTTTTGTTATGATGGCTTTCTCCTCACCATATTAGAATTTTGTGATTGTCCTCTCTGAATCACACAGCTGGTGTGTTTCTTGTATGTGGACTTAGTTGACTCCTCACTTCGATGACTGCTTGTTTGAATGCAAGCTGTTAAGACCCCAGACATGATTCTGATTGATAGCACCCTTATCTTCAGTGATCATTTTATGAGGGTTAACTAAAGAAACAAATCCAGAGACATTCATATGTGTGTAAGAAACTGTTTTATATTAAGGAATAATTGTATATTAAGGAAACATCCCAACACAGTCCAGATCATGTCCATAAGTCTGATATTAGCCCATATATTCAATACCAGTCTATAAATTCTTCTTCAGATTCATACAACACAGGCAATGATGCTGACTGCAAGGAAATCACTGGCCAGTGGGTGACAAGTCTTGTGGATCCAGTGGTGATGGAAGCATCTCAGTGCTAGTGTGGGTCTCCAGGTGACTCCTACAGCTCCAGGGCTCTGGCTCCATCAGCGTAGCTCCATGTAGCTTCCTAAGAGGGATGTCTCTCAGAGAAAGTGTGTTTGGCCTACAGTGACCTAGTTATCTCCCTCATGCCTCCAAATGAGATCATCAAGCTGCAACCTGATTGACATGCTAGACTCCACCGTTTCTTCAAGTTGACAGTACATTGTGTAAGTGCCACAGTGAATATGTAGCAGAGTCATGATGTAAAAACTAACTGTTGTTAAGTTGGAACTAGTACTTAGTGTGAATCCTAAGTCTGCATCTATGCCTTCTTTTAAAAAAAAATTGTTGTGTCTTTGTAGGCAGTACATATGCCATATCATTCCATAATTCACTCATGTCAAACGTAAATTGTGTGATTTCTTCCATAATCATACATGTTTTCCAAAGCATATTTTTCTTCCTGAACTTGTTGACATTTTCTCCTCCATTCTTCTGTATCCCCCTTCCTCCAAACCTCTGTTATAATTTCTTTCCCTGTAGGCTCAACATCCTCGGATTTCATTTACCAAACAATAAAGCAACAAATAACACAAATTTAAGAAAGTGAGCCCCAATGGGGATGCACCTCTAAGATACACCCAATATAAATGAATATAAGCAGAATATAACAGACTGGCTATCTCAGGATTTCTGAGATAATATATATCTTATATTATTATATAAGAATTATATATAAGAATTCTTATTATATAAGAATAATATATATTCTGAGATAATATATACAGCATACAGGATGTTATTGTACCAAGACCTTGTTTGTTCGCCATCCAAAAGTACACCACTCTTGGTACAGCTGTCTTCTTCTACCTCAGACACCGTATATTTTCTCATCTAAGTCCCCAGGTTAAAAATGTGTCTGGGGTAGAGTCCTATTCACCCAGGGGAGTTTCCAGTTGAGGTCTCACCAATGCTGCTTCTGGAGTAGGAAGTGCACCCCAAAGATCCAGGACTCAGTGTCCCAGTGTTCTAAAGCATCTGGCCTGGGTTTCAGGGATACCCCCAGATGCTCAAGGTCAGTGGTCAACGAACGGCAGCTTGTGATCCATATGCAGTTCTTTCAGTGTGAACGTGCGGCTCTGAAGTCACACTGAAAAACATTTGAAGGCGATTTCAGATTAGGATGATTTCATTTGTTTGGAAAAACATTTAAGACTCGAGTGAGTTAAAAGTTATTAGGAGGGACAGGATTGGCTCTTCGGTCTCAAGAGTTTACTGACCCTTGTCCTAGGTCAGTTCAGCCCTCCCCTGGCATATCACTAAAGACTCGCCATACCTAACGAGCCCATAAGTATCCTTAGTCTCTCCTGCCCACACATGGCAGTCAGCCCTCCCCTCCCCCCAACAGACATGCACTTATGTTTGTGCTGACTTGACCATTCCTTCTACCCTCTCCAGTACTGCCCCTCCCATCCCTCTGACAGGGCCATCTCCTTCTATGGGGGCCTCAGCCCAGATCCACATGGCAACCACTCAGCAGATAGCATCTCCCCCTTCTCGCCCTACCATTCGATCACAGCTGTCATGAGGTGCCCTCTGGCCAAGTCACCTACACTATACCTACCTGGAGCAGATGATGTGTGAGTCATTGGCAGTGGTCCAGCTCTTTACCAGGCTGTCTGATCCCCAGCCAGAGGATTGGATGGCCTGTAAGCTTGCGCTTGTGCCCGGTCTGCTACTTGTTCAGTTGGCAGTGGAATCATACAATATTTGTTCTTTTGGACTTGACTAACTTTACTCGGCATAATGCCTTCCAGATCCTTCCATGTGTTGAGGTGTTTTACGGAGTCATTATTTTTTAGGGGGGGGGGTGTAGTATTTCATTGTGTGTGTATCAGAGTTTCTTTATCCGCTCTTCTACTGAAGGGGGTTTAGTTTGTTTCCAGCTTCTTGTTATTACAAACTGTGCTGTGATGAACATGGGTGTTAGCTTTGGTAAACTAGGAAGACAAATTCACAGAAACTCATCTGTATAAGAAAGAGTTTTCTATAAAGGGCAAGCGTACATTAAAAAAGCATCCCAACCCAGTCCAGTCCAAGTTCATAAGTCCAACATTAGCTTCTATGTCCAACACAGATCTACAAAGTCCTCCTTAATCTCACAAAACACACACAATGACACCAACTGCAGGAGGAAAGCCGAACCAGTAAGTGTGTAATCATCTCATCGCTGGCTGGAGTCTCCACACTGCTGCTCCAGCACCCAAAACTGCATCAGGGTAAGTCCATGCGTCTTCTTTTCAGGGATGTCTTGCAGGAAGTGAGCCTTACCAGCTGAAGCAGGGAACTGGCTAAGGCAGTTGTACCCTGGTCCAATCATCTGAAAGCAAGAGACCAGTTTGTGTTTATCGGCCAGGTTGACACAATAAACCTTAGCTATCTCAATAGGGGAGCACACATCTGTTTGTGCTCTTTCTTTCCCCAATCAATTTTAGAACATTTTCTTTTGTTTTCCTCATGGTTAAATAACTTTTAAAATGAGTTGTGTAATCACGATCAGTTCTAGTGCTCCCTCCCTTCTGGTCTTCCATAAAGAGACTTGGCGTAGCAGATTCGCCCAATGCAATATGCTACTTGTTGTTGTTGCTGTTTTGACTGCCGATTCTGTGAGCACTGCTTGTGGATCCGAGTAAAATGAAATCCTTCACAACTTCCATCTTTTCTTGGCTTCTAATGATGTCTGTTGGACCATTAGCAAGGATTCTGCTCATATCTATGCTGAGTTGCAATCCATGTTGAAGGCTGCAGTCTTTGATTTTCAAGTGCTTCAAGTCCTCTTTGCTGTCAGCAAGCAAGGCTCTGGCATGTGCATATCACAGGTTCCTAATAGGCCTCACACCAATCCTGATGTCAGCTTCCTCTCCATATAATTTGGCTTCTTGGATTATTTGCTCACCATAGAGACTGGAAAATTGTGGTAAAAGGATATCACCTTGACACACGCCTTTCCTGACTTATACAACACAATATTTCCTCCTTTTGTCTGAACAGCTGCCTCTTGGTCTGTGTACAGGTTCCACATGATATGTTCTGGAGTTTCCAGTCTTCTCAGTGTGACCCATAGTTTGTACTAGTGCACACTGTCAAATGTCATTTCCTCAGTGCAAGAACACTTTGTTCTATTTAATTGGCATTCCTTGATGCTCACCTTCCTGACACAACCCCTGAAGACAAATATGTGCATAAACAAAAGTGGTGAAGAAAGCTGATGGTGCGCAGCTATCAAAAGATATAGCGTCTGGGGTCTTACAGGCTTGAAGGTAACCAAGCAGCCATCTAGCTCAGAAGCAACGAAGTCCACATGGAGGAAGCACACCGGTTTTTGTGACCATGAAGTGTCAAAGGGATCAGTTATCAAAGAACTAAAAATCTAAAGAACTAAAAATCATAACATTGCATGCCCACCTTCCTGATGTGATCACTGTCGATGAATATGTGTATAAGCAAAAGTGGTGAAGAAAGCTGATGGTGCCTGCTATCAAAAGATATAGCGTCTGGTGTCTTAAAGGCTTGAAAGTAAACAAGCAGCCATCTAGCTCAGAAGCAACAAAGCCCACATGGAAGAAGCACACCAGGTATCAGGTATCAAACAACTAAAAATTTTATCATTATAAAAGAGGGGGGGGTACAGATTGGGGACCCAAGGCCCATCGGTAGATGAAGTGACACTCCCTTAAAGAAAGGTTGTGGGGAGGAGATGAACCAGTCAAGGCACAGGGTAGCAACAATGAAATATGCAACTCCTCCTGTTCTTAAATGCTTCTGCCCCCCCCCAACCCGCTCTCCCCCCACTATCAGAAACCCAATTCTACCTTACAAATCTGGCCAGACCAGGGTATGCACACTGGTAGGGATAGGAGCTGGAAACATGGGGGAATTCAGGACAGATGGTCCTATTAGGACCAGTGGAGAGAGTGGTGATATCAGGAGGGTGGAGGGAAGGTGGAATAGAAAGGGGGAACCAATTGTAAGGATTTACCTATAACTCCCTCCCTGGGGTACAGACAACAGGAAAGTGGGTGAAGGGACACATCAGGCAGTGTATGATATGACAAAATAATGATAATCTGTAAATTATGGGTTCATGAGAGAGGGGAAGTGGGGAGGGAGTGGAAATATGAGGGGCTGATACCAAGGGTTTAAGTCGAAGGAAGATATCTTGAGAATGATGATGGCAACAAATGTACAAATGTGGTTTTCATACAATCTATGTATTGATTGTGATAAGAGTTGTGTGAGCTCCCAATGAAATGTTTTTTAAAAATAGGATGCTAAGATTTAACCTAACTATATCTTCATTAATTCACTTTCCGACATCCTCTGTCTGAGGAAAAGATTATTTCTTTCCCTGGCCAATAGCTCAAAGGAATTTAGTGGAGGTTTAATCCCCCTGGGGACGCTGAAAGTGGGTTTTGGCCTTTCACCATCATCCATAGCTTTCTGAAAACTTGGTACTCAGAATTTATAATTCCCTCCTCTGATCTTGGATTTTATTCATTGCAACTCTTGAACTGCATAGACTGGTGTGCTCCATGTGGGTTAAATGACACTCTCCTTAGATAGCTGCTTTTTTTTGGGGGGGAGGAGGGGGGAGGACATCACTGCCCTCTGGTGGTTTGGGGTGCTACCCAGTGCCACTCCTGAGAGCCGCCACTGGATTTGAACCGCCAAGCCCGTGGGCTGCAGTCCCACACTCAACCACTTACGCCACCGGGCCTCAGTCCCTGGATGGTTGCTTTTTTCAAGACAAGCTTTTACCACCCCATACAGATGCTGTTCTTTCTGATAGCCATGTACCAACTGCTTTCTTCACCATATTTTGCTACAGCATGCACACCTTCAGTGATTCCCTTCATGAGGGAAGTATTAAGCAGTATTAAGCAGCACCACACCCAAAGACCTAATTGTTCTTAGATCAAAATTTATAGTTGTTATAGCTCAAAATCCATTCATATACCTCAGATGTATATATATGTATATATGTGTGTGTATATATATCCCTGATTTCCTTAGTAGCAGTGTTATTAACTTTTTCAGAGATAATTTTTTTTTTTTTGGCATCACTGCTCTCCGGTGGTGGGAGTAGGAGGCCCAGCCCACTGCTGGAATTGAACTTTCGTCCCAGTGGGCCGTAGTCCCGCGCACAACCACTACGCCACCAGGGTTCAGTCTGAGAGATAATTTTAGTAACCTCCATGGAGGCTTAGAAAATTCTAACAGTGATATTCTTTTTTTTTTTAATTTATTTTTTTATTTTTTTATTTTTTTAGGCATCACTGCCCTCAGGTGGTGGGAGTAGGAGGCCCAGCCTTTGCTCCTGGGAGCCGGAATTGAACCTCCATCCCAGTGGGCCGCAGTCCCGTGCACAACCACTACGCCACCGGGGCTCAGCCCTCGATATTCTTAAACTAGCCAATGGCATAGGATTTAAAATACCATTCAGTTAAGGGTTGTTTTTCATGCATAGGAAAGCTTTTTAGACTAAAAATACATGGGATGCTCCTTATGCTCCAGAGAGATGATTGATAAGATTCTCTACCATAAATTAGTAAGGATGTCTCTAAGATGAACCAGAGGCGGATAGAAAACAAAGATTCTTGAATGAATTTTGGGCTTGCACTTATCTAGCTCCAATATAACACCAAAGAGAACAATTAGTACTTATGACATGGCCCTGCTGGATACTTTCCCAAAAGATCTGGGTGCTATAGTAGAGTGTGGTGAAGACATTAAATGATGCC
>PVJH01009889.1:0-76576 GCA_004026705.1 Nesogale talazaci | reverse complement strand
GTGTGCTCTGAACAGACACATCCCGCTCCTCGAGCTGTAGCTTCAGCATTGTTCTCTGAATTGTTCACTTCTTCATGTCCAATTGTTGGCACCGAATTTAACATCTGATGCATACAAGCTCATTGCCATCTGGTTGATTCTGACTTGTAGAAACTCTCTGTATTCAAGAATGTCATTCTTTACTAGAACTGATAGCTTCATTTTGATCCTACACTGTCGGACTTCAGCAACCACCCTTGTGTTTAGCAGACCAATGCTTAGTTTACAGTACCACCAGGACTCCTTTGTGATATATCGAAATTAAAAAACCAAACTACCTGCCATCCCGTCAAAACCAGCTGCTATGAGTAGAAATTCCCCCTAGAGGTTTCTTAGACTTTATTCTTTCTAGTATGGAAAGCCTAGTCTTTCTCCTTCAAAGCAGATAACCAACTATAACCCACTATACAACTGGGCCTCCTTGTGATGCATGAAAATGTACATAAATATAGACATTGTGACATATTTAGTGGAGAGCTACTGAGTATCCTCTTTGGGGACTGACCACCTAGTTTTCACATGAATCACAACATGAAACACTGCCATTTTAAAATCTCCTAATTAAAAAACAAGAAAGGCCCCAAACATAGGGGAAAATAATCGTAATACCAGAAAGCATAATTACAGTGTGTATGTCTATTTTTAAAGTACTTTGAAGCTAATATTTTATTGTTTGAATTCCTTCATTTCAAACTTTACTTGTCTTAGTCCTTTAATATTTTATACAGTCAACAAAATTCCCATTGAGATTACCCATAATGTAATATCTATTTGATATCTGTGTCAATATTAGTTATAAGATAACAGAATTTCTTAGCATTGAAGTGAATATCAAAGAAACTGTAGCAAAGAAAAAAATCTTAACTTGGAAGTAAGTGCTGAACAGCTTAGAAAGCACACAAAAGGGAAAATATTAATACTAAAGACTGAGAAGGTATGCATCTATTAAATATATGCAAAATAGCTTGTGGTATAAGTGTACTTATAATAAAATTAATATAAAGTGATAACAGCTTTTACTGCTTAAAATCTGATTATTCTGAGTAATTCTAATAAAAATATGGTAGACACTGGTATGCAATTTGTCTATGTTCCCAACATTATTTAAAAAAAAAAAAAAGAGGACAACAGAAGAATCAATGCCTTTAAATTGTAGGGTTGGCAAAGAGTATTGAAAGTATATTGGACGACTACAAGGACAAATAAGACTATATTGAAAGAAGTATGGCCAGGCTGCTCCTTAGAGCCAGGGATGGGGAGACTTTGTCTTACCTACATTGGACAGTTTTCAGAGAAAAGAAGTCCCAGGAGGAGAGCATCATGTCCGTACAGCCCTATACAGTAGAGTGGCAGTGAAGCACAGAAAGCTGGCCTGAGAGCCATTGTGGAAACAATTGGCTCAGGAATAATGACAGTTTTGAGGATGGTTCAGGGCCGAGCAGTACTGTGCTCTACTGTGCATAAGAGGCCTGGGTGTCAGATCCAATTCAATAGCACCTAAAGACAAGAGCATTATCTCTCCTCCTCTTATCAAGGAGAAGCTAGAATCTCTGCGGTGTGATTTATTTCCCAAGTAACCCTCCTGGTGAATGGTGATGTGAAAGTATTACCCTATAAAAATGGCCTTTGGTGAAATTATTTCTAAATAGTAGAATGAAGAAATTTGCTGTCTGGGAGAAGATATTAAGGTGATCTATTATCTATGCTGATAACTTCTGTTAGCAATTCAACTGAAAGAAACCAGTTAGAAGTTCATGCTCCCAGTAGATGAAACCATTTTGATTTCCTATATTGGGAATTCTGGATTTGAGTGTTTGAAAAAGAGAAAGAGCAACAATATTTTTCCTATTGGTTTGAATAAATTTATTTCAGAATATGTGCTGCAAAACCAGCCACAGCTCCAGCTAGCAGGAAGGTCAGGGTTCTACTCAATAGGAAGGTTCAGCATTTGTCCTAATCTTTCTCTGAACTAGAACCAGGAAGAAATTGGAATGAAAAAAATAAAAACAAATAAACAAGCAAAACCACTATGATTTATATTCTCTTCAACCCAATTATTCAAAATATTAACTGAGCAAAATACGTAGCTACAGTTGCCATTGAGATGATTCTGACTCAGGACAAGCCTCAGAAGCAGAGGATAAGGCTTATCTTCTGAACTACATTGGAGTAGATTTCAACTGAGACAAATGTTCAATTAGTATTAGAGAGTTTAGCAATTTTTTAAGCCCTGGAACATCAAGTCAGGAATATAATCTTTTAAATAATTTATAGTGCAAAAAATGTAACTTCACAAATTCAACCTGAATTGATAATCCTGAGCATGCTGACTGTGTCAAATCAGTTATTCTGGGAAATCATATTGAATACACAGGGTTATGTCTTTGAAAATATTGATAATTATTTTTACAAATGCAAGAAAGAAAATAATGTATTACTCTTTAACTAACATGTCAAAATGTTGTTGGTAGTGTCATCTAGATCTAGTCAGTTCCGCCCCACAGTGAGTCTCTGCAGAAGGACACACTTCAAGGTCCTGCACCATCCTTGCCATTGTTTCTATGCCTGCATCCATTGTTCCAGCCACAGTGTCCATCCATTTTAGTAAGGTTCTTCCTTTTCTTCTCTCCCCTTCCATTTTACTAAGCAAGATATTCTTCTCCAAGAACTGGTCTCTCCTTACATGTTCAAAATATATAAACTAAAGTCTCCCTAACTTTCCCTCTAAAGAGTACTCTGATCATATTTCTTCTGTGACTGATGTGCATGTCCTTTTAGTGTTTCATGGTAGTTTCAATATTCTTTTCCAACACTGCAATTCAAATGTATCATTTTTTTTCAGTCTGCTTTATTCAATGTTCAACTTTCATATACATATTAGACAATCAAAGATACATGGTTTGGGTCAAGTAAACCCTAGTCTTCAAAGCAGCATCCTTGCTTTTGAGTACTCTAAAGATAACTTGTGCTGAAGATTTACCTGATGCAAGGTGACTTTTGATCTCTTGAATGATGCCTCTATGAACATTGATTGTGTATTGAAGGAAGGCATAAACCTTGACAACTTCAATCTTTCCTCCATTTATCATGATGTTGACAAGCAGTCAAATTGTGAGGATTTGTGTCTTCTTTACATGGAGTTACATTCCATACTGGAGCCTGGAATCCTTGATCATCATTAGCAAGTACTAATTAGCAAGTCCTCATTACTTTCAGCTACCGATCTTATGGCATCTGTATATCAAAGATTGTTAATAAACCTTCCTCCAATCCTAATATCCCATTCTTCTTCATATAATTCAGCTTCTCTGAATTGTTCGACATACAGATTGAAAAACATTGGTGAGAGGACACTACCCTGGCACACATCATTCCTGATTTGAAATTATGCAGTCCCCTCTGGTTCTGTTGGCAGAACTGCCCTTTGATCCATTTAAAAGATCCCCAGGAGCACAATGAAGTGATCTGGAATTCCAGTTCCTCTTTAGATAATACATAGTTTGCTGTGTTACAGACATTTGAATGTAATAGCAAAATCATGACTGGATAATGAACATGTGGCACTCTTGGAGAACTTGAAAGTGGGAGAATTTATTAGCCTGTGACCCAGAAAAAATAGAATTCTTGAAGATGTGGACCCTGAATTTCAGTGGGCATAATTTTTATATGTTACCTCCACAGCAAGGTCACAGAAAGAGCAGAAGCAAGGATTTCTGTGCAGACTCTGATGGTGTCCCCCAAGAATGGGGAAGTAGGTGCATTGGGTGTGGAATTGCATTGGTTTCTTTTCCAAACTTTACAATCCCCTATTAAGGTTGTCATTATAACATAATCAACAAAAGACAGGCAACATATTTTTAGTATTCTCTCATTAGTGTCAATGCATATTTGGCATTAGCAATCATAGCCTTTGTTCCACATCTTCTTAAGTGTTCTAGAAATCTTAAGAAAAAAGAGTTCTAGAAATCTTGATTCTGCTTGATGGTCTCCAAGTTCAGAATATTAGTCCTTTTGTAAATCAAATATGAGTCTATTTTTGTAGGAATTTTTTGGGAGGGATTGTTAAACATATTACCCAGTTCACAACACAAAAACTTATCTGTAGTTGACATATTCTGATATTGTGTAGGTTAAGCAATTATATATACACATGTCTATACATACACACATGCATGCATACATGTGTGTGGGACCAATCTCTGCAGCTGCATGTGTCCTGAGAGTCAGTTCTGTAATTGAAAGGTAATTAAAGAAACATCAGACTAGACATGCAAGAACTCACCTCTTCCGTGGTGTCTGGACTCTCAAGGCATGCAATCCACATCATACACATATGTAACAAGAAGGGAATGTATGAGAGGTACACAGGTAGCAGGAAGGGGAGGAATAAGGGGCATATATGTAACAAGAATGCACATATATACATACAGCAAGTAAGGTCCTAAAATTAGAATGGAGCCTTAACTTTGGACATCACTGAGCTGCTATGACTTCAGGTGTACTGAGTCTGTCTCAAGGAAAACAATCTCTAATCCTTATTGGAAGGGAGTAGGCATACTTAAGTCAGGTTGAGCATAAGGTCTGATTATTCTCAATGGCAGACAACATGCAAGCAGATTATCTTCAAGTGTATTTTTTTTTTAGATTTTTTTTTCTTTTTTGGGCATCACTGCTCTCCGGCGGTGGGAGTAGGAGGCCCAGCCCCACTGCTGTAATTGAACCTCTGTCCCAGTGGGCCGCAGTCCCGCGCACAACCACTACGCCACCGGGCTCAGCCCCTCTTCAAGTGTATTATAAGAAATCACATGCTTGCATGGAAGAAGCATCATAAGGGTAGCACTATTATGAGGGGAGATTATGGGAATTATTTTTCATCAGGAAACTGTGAATGGGGATCATGCCCAACTGACAATGTTGTCTGTTCTCCATAGTCTGCCTCCCAGATTTCTTAAATATGAATGTAGAGAATTTGTTCACATACACTCTCTTCCCAATTCTCTGTTTCCCAAATTTTTGAAAGAATTATCTAAGGAAGAAAAAACCAACAAGAAAACAGGCAAACTGAAATTCAGAAGAATGTTAGACAACAGAAAAGTTCTTAATATACAATGCTTAAAAGTTTCAGATTAACATGGAATGTAAATTACCAGACTTTCACTCTGTCTCATTGGTATCACTGAAAAATAGTTGGAGCCATCTATTAGCAATCTTTGTTTTAGTCATCATCAAATACTTTATGGGGACTTTTACACCTCTTATCACAACCCACACAATCCTCCAGTGTGTCAAGCACATTTGCACATGTGCTGCCGCCATCATTTCAAAGCATTTTTCTTCTACTTGAATTCCTGATATCTGCTCCTCATTTCACTTCCTCCTGCACCCACATTCCCTTAAGAGCCATTGATAAGTTATAGATTATCATTTTCATATCTTATATCATCCTCTGTCACACTTAAAACACTTTTCTGTTGTTTGTTATAGACTGATTCTTGTGATCAATTTCCTTTTTCTCCCCTCACCTTCCCCTAAACCTCCTTATATCGCTATGCTCATTATTAACCCTAAGGGGTTTACCTATCCTGATTCCCTTAGTTGCAGGATCTTATCTGTAGAAGTGTGCATGTTCTGGTCTAAGCCAGTTTGTAAGATCAAATTGAGGTCATGATAGTGGGGAGAAGAAACCATCAAAGAACTAGAGAAAAATTGTGTCTTTCATCGGTGCTATAATGAACCCTGATTAGCTCATCTCTTCCTTCTGACCCTTCTGTTAGGGGATGTCCAATATCTACAATGGACTTTGGGTCTCCACTACACACCCCTTCACATGCCCCATTCACATTGGGAATGATTTTGTTCTGGGTTGATGCCAGATAACCATTGATACCTCATGATCACATAGACTGGTGTGCTTCTTACATGTGGGCTTTGCTGCTTCTCATTATTAGCAATATTTTATCAACTGTTTCTACTGGCTTAATTTACTTAAATTAATTTACTTAATTTATTAACATTTACTTGAACCAATCAGTTATAAACTAGTCATGATATAACTTAGGTTGTCTTTATTCATTTAAAAGGCTATGATCTTACTGATACTTAGTAGAATGTAGTATCACTCATGTAACCTTTTGTGTCCCCATGCACAATACTTATCTTATCTTGTGCCCTTTAAGGAAGATTAAAGAAAGAGGTTGAACACTTTATAAACATCTCTTCCGTGGAGATTTCTAAGACATTAATGTGTCTACTTCCCTCCTGGAGACTCATATGCTCCCTAACTAGAACCTCACATCTTCAAACGTTCCACAATTGGTGGTTTAGGATACAGTATTTCATAGTTTAAATAATAGCATTCTAAGACTCAGGGACACAGTTGCAGAATTCAGAGAAGAGGAACACTTTTAGGGCATGAGGCCTGAAAGATAAAGAATTATGAAGATGTGACCAAACAAATACTTGAAGCAAGAGATGTACCCCTAAGTTGCTATAGCCCACACAGAAAAGGTTAGAAATTCCTCACCCTCTGCTAGAGTCTGTAAGGTGGGGGAGGGGGGGATCACTATGTGCTGAAGTTGCTAGAATGAAGGTGTTTCTGAATGTGATGCTCAGTATCAGCCTTGCCCATCTTTGTGTCTCAGAATTCATTCTGAGTAAGAGATGCTGGCCATCAGTTACCTGCTTCATGACCCGGGAGGCACCTTTCATTTCTATTCTTTAGACGATGAGTAGGTGGAGTCATAGAGAATCATTTCTGATGAGTGAATCACACCTTATGCATATTCTGCAAGGCTAAGTTAGTTACGCAGCCACCTTCAACATATTGCTTGTCTCAAACTGAGGAGGAGAAAGCCTCCTTGACTCATGACATGGAACTAGCTCTAAAAATCAAAGAGGACAGATCAAAGAGATACACACATCCTACATCAATAAGCATTAAAAGGCCAAGGCATCCAGGTATGGCCTACAAAGTGCAGGACGAAGTATAGGAAAGGTAGTGTCCTGGAGCAGTCCGCAAATATGATGTGTTTAAAGTCAATGTCGACAGGCATTCTTTCCTTGGAGAAAAGCTGACAAGTTTCTCCCAAGTGGTTTCCCACCACAACAGAAGGATCAACAACCACAAGATAGCAAGATAACTGACGCTGACAATGACATTTGATAATTCTTATAATAATAGCATCATGAGGGTTGTAAATAATACATATTTAAAATATTAATAAAAACAGAAAAAATAAGTCAAAACTTACAAAAATCATGAAAGTGATATATCAAAACCACTTTGCAAACAATGAGGGCTAGACCCAAAGCAATAATGTCAACGGTGTTCATTTATGAAGGCAAAACTATTAGACTATGGGACCTAGAAGCATGTAAGACAATAATAATGATACATAATTGAACAGAAATTTATACACTCCTGGGTATAAAATGAACCACCCAGGATGCAGAAGGGCTATCTCACAGCAGCAAGACTGTGGGGTGTGTCTTCTAGATCATGTGATTCTGTACATGGAAATCTCTTTGATTTGGAAGACAGCTTTGACTTCAAAGGAGTCACAAAGGAGCTGCGGCAGCAACTGCACCAGGAGCCAGGGCATGAAGCTGTGTAGTGGATTAACCCCCAGAGCAAATCAAACTGCTGGATCTTGGACATAAGCTTTGCTTGTGGAGTGGGGTGCCTCTGGCCGCATAAGTCAGAGTGTCAGGTGTACTGACCTATGGAACTTAAACTTATGTTTGAGGCTTACATTGGAGTGGAATGCTCTTTGGACATTTATTAGGAGCCTTGAAAAAACTTGTAACGTGCCCTGACTTAACACCTATATCCAGATCATCTTTTACTTTCACTTTAATCTATTCACTTTAGCAAGAAACCCTACAATCATGAGTTCTGTGGGACCATTGCTAGAGAAAGAGTATAGTTTAGGACAAGTTGAGAGTGTTTTCTGTGACAAAACAGAGGCATCAAAGTTTCTTTCGTGGCATTCTATGTCTATGCTGTCTTCAATAATACATTTCAATGCCCACGTATAATTCATAAGCAAAACTCATACTCATACTTAGTCATAGAGCAGCTAAAGCAAATGGAAAAAGTGGCAAAATCAAAGTAGTGAATAGAAACTCCTAAGGTCAGCTCAAAAAGTCAAAATCAAATGTTGTGAAAAAAAGTATAAAGACCTACCATTTTAAAACCAAGAAGGAAAAACATGCTCAGTATATCTTAAAGTAACAAAAATATTCAAGCCTTAAGTTGAATTCTTAAAAGATTAAGGACAATATATTGAATGATGCAGGAAGCATCAAAAAATGGAAAGAATATACAGAGTGACCATCAAAAAGAAATGCTCACCATTTCAGGAAGTAGCATATGAGCAGTGGTGCTGATGGAAAAAAGTTTGATTTGGACAATAATCAAAACAAAAGTTTCAGTAATTGGCAGAATACCAATTGAAATGTTCACCAAGCTAATGAAGCATTGTAAACTTACTCTTCTATACTTGGAAATTTGGAAGGGGGCTACTAGGACAATTGGTTGGAAAAGATCCATATTTGTTGGCATTCCAAAGAAAGGTAGCCCAAGAGAATACTCCAACTATAGAACATGCTCATCAATATCACATTCAAGTAAAATTTTGCTGAAGATTATCACACAATGGTTGCAGCATTGACAGGGAACAGTCAGAGATTCAGGGGAGGATTCCAAGAATGTGGAACAAATGGTATTCTTGATATCAAATGTTTGTTTGTGTTTCATTGACAGGGCAAAAAATTTGCTGGATCATACCAAACTTTGGATAACCTTTAGAAGAATGGAAATTCCTGGACACTTCATTATGCTTATGTTGAACTTGTACATGGAATAAGAGATAGTTGTGCAAACAGGACAAGGGCATACTGCATGATCTAAAATCAAGAGAAGTATGTGTCAAGGTTGTATCCTCTTACCATATCTGTCCAGTCTGTATGCTAAGCAAATAATCAGGGGAGCTGAATTAGATGAAGAAGAATGTGACATCAGCATTGTTCAAAGGCTCAAGAACAACAGTTGATAAGTTGATGACACAACCTTGCTAGGTAAAAAGAAGGAGCACTTGGTGAAGAAGCACTTGCTGAAGAAGATCAAGGAATGCAGCCTTCAATATGGTCTGCAACTCAATGAAAAACAAGACCAAAATTCCCACAGCTGGACCAATAGGTGACATTATGATAAATGGTGAAAAGTTTGAAGTTGTTAAGGATTTTGTCTTGCTTGGATTTACAATCGATTCTCATGGAAATCAGTCAAGAGATCAAAGGAAGCATTGTGTTAGGTAAATATCCAACAAGAGCTCTTTAGCATATTAAAAAGCTGTGGTGTTATTTTGACTAGTAACTTTCACCTGTCCCATGCCATGGTATCTTCTCTTGCATTAAACACCTGTGAAATATGGTCATTGCATGCTCATCGCAGGGAAGACCAAGAATAATTGATGCATTTGAATCATGATATTGGAGAAGAATATTGAAAGTACTATGTATAGCTAAAAAGACAAACCAATATTTACTGCAAGAAGGCCAGGTGCTCCTTAGAGGCAAAGGTTGCAAGATTTCATCTAGTATACGTTGGAGATGCTGTCAGAGAGATGATTCCCTGGAGTACATCATGCTGCTTAGAGAGGCGGTGACAAGTAGAAGGCCCTTGATGAAGTGGATGCCACCATGGCTATAACAGTGAGTGGAGGCCTAAGAATACCTGTGAGAATGAGATAAGACTGTGCAACATGTTTTACTGTGCAAAGGATCACTATGGATCAAAAAATACTTAATGGCACCCAACAACAGCAACAATAGAGAAGTTGACAGGTTTTCGCTAGTTAGGTTCAGTAAACAGAAACAATAAGTCATCAGCCCACAGGAATGCCTTTTCTGATCCAGCAGCCAAGTCTCTTCTTATTCTCAGCCTCTCAGCTCATGGGCCTTAAACTTCTCCTTCTGTGGGCCAGGAAGCCAGGCTGCCTTTCTGAATCAGTCTCACAGTCTCAGTGCTGCTCCTCTGCTTTCTCAAGGTCTCCTTGCTCCTTGTTCTGGTCTCAGCCTGGCTCCCTTGATCTTCATGCTACAATCTCTGTTGCCTCCAGTCCCTGCTTTCATCACTCAAGCAGATATGTTAAGCATGCTATTCTGCTGGCTCTTATTTTGATTGTTCTGGAATTTTTTTTGGGGGGTACACTTCTAAAATGACTCTCATATACAAAAAATTACTTTCATGGAGGAATCCATTTTTTTTGAGGATTACATTTTGTCATTTAACAGTCCATATTCCTCAGGAAGCAAAGGGCTGTGATTTGGTCCACATTCTTTAGTAAATTGGAGATTGAATGCCACCTTAATCCTGTACATTAGCACAGCAGAGAACTTCCTCCAAAAGGGGGCTACAGCCATAGGCATAAAAGCCAGAATTTATAATATGCTGCACATGGGAATATGGCTAGAAAGGCCATTTAAATTGACTATATTTCATAGGACAACCTATGCCAGCCACTTTAATTTGGCTAAAATATACTGTGATTATTTTGGGTACCCTTCTGTGTTTTATCCTCTGATTATGAACTTTCTTGGTAATCCTTTGATCACCTAGATAAGAATGTCTTAGATTTTGCTTCTATGAAAACAAGTTAGGGTAACTCTGGCACAAAATCATATTGAAGGAACCATCTAATGTGCTAAAACAAACAACTGAACCCATGCTATTATTGGACTTCTTTTCATTTTCAGGAGGTATTACAAGGGAAAGATAGTTCTAATCATGACCATTAAAAAGACACATCATGTATCATTGTGTTAGACACCAAATAAAGTGATTGCTGATCTACTCCAAACTTAAATTCTCAGTTTGATTTCTTTCAAGTCTGTTTCTTTAAACACATTGAAGGTTTATTTAAATGCATTGGCAGTGTTCAGTGCAAAATGGTCTCACTAGTTTCTGTGGACCATTGTTCAATTCAAAATATTTCTTAGGCAGAAATTTTGTGTTTGATCGGTTTTGAAGGCTCAGCTTTTAAAGGACACCTAGAGCAATTGTCTGTGTGAATTACGTCAATGTCCATAAAAGCCAGAGAAAAGAATATTACCCATAATATTAGGCAACTTGTTAGAAATAACCTTAAAACCAAGACTTGAAATTTCTTGAACCAAGAGTAATATGTACTACAATGCATTTGTCCACACCAAAAGAGTGCCATTAGCAGCTACATTCTGTAAAACCTCAGGTTGTATATAAATTTGAACACAAAAAACATTCATTAGTTAAAACATAAAATAGTTCCTTTGTAGACTTTGCAGGAATTCCACCATTTTACTATGTAAAATTATAGCTGATTTCAATGGTTTCTCAAATCATGACTTTTACAATATTGCAAAGCTTCTCAAAAAAAACCTACAATGTGAAAGTAAGAATATGTGAACCATTAGTTAGACAAAGTTTTTAAGTAATTTATTTTGTTTCTATTTAGAAAATGGAACCTTAAAACATTCATACTCTCCCCCCGTTTGAAAGGTATTGTAAGATTTCAGTCTGTCTGGGGTTAATTTTTGTTTCTGACTATTTTTATGTTAATTATAATGTGTGAACTCCATCATCTTCCAAAAGGAACTGTGTAGGTGAAATGGGTTATCCATTGACTGCTACCCAAAGGTAGCAATTTGAAGCTACTTGTCAACACAATAGAGAACAAGAAGGTGCTCTACTCCTGTAAAGTGTTACATGATCCAAAACTTGGCAAAGGGTTGGTTGTTCAATTCTGAATCAGTTTGAGCACATTAGGCAGTGTCACCTTTGTGAAAATCTTGATTTGTTCTTGGTAAGAGGAAAGTCAAAATACCAGTTGTCATTTTTAAGTTCAATATAGTCTATTTTCCTTTGGAAATTTTGATCAAATTTTTCAACATATCAGCAAACAAGTCACAATAATAAAAGCTTCTATGTGTATAAGAAGCTTAATAAGTTCTGGATTATCACATATTTTAAGGGCTGAGCCCCGGTGGCGTAGTGATTGGGGGTTCAAAGCCAGCAGCAACTCTCCAGGAGCAAGGCTGGGTAGCCCCCATGACCACCAGAGGGCTGTGATGCCCCAAACAAAACAAACAAACAAACAAACAAAAACCCATATATTTTAAATGAAATAGTTGCTAGAAATTCATTAATAGAACTACAGAAAGGTTGATTTAAAATCAGAAGAAATCTTAGACAAGAAATTTCTTTAAACACAGTGAAGAACTTTATTTTTGTGTCATGATAGTATCAAACAATCACATTACTAAATATATTAATAAAATGTTATAAATAAGTTGCCAGATTCAAAAGAAATGATGTTGTGGCCATTTAGTAATTAAAATAATTAAAATTTTTAGCCTATTGGTAAAATCTTTTGTGACTGCATGAAGATTTAAAATGTCAAGACTTTAAGTAATCTATTTCAAAATAACACCTGATTACCTTTATCAAAACCATGTTCCTGGGTGGGCCTCATTGTCTTTGTTCTCAAAGCCAGAATACCCAAAGAATAGATTAAATATTCAAACTAGTAATTGAAGAAAACATTATTATTTTAGTGGCAATAACCCCAATTTCCTGTTTTATGGTATTTAACATTGGTATTGCTATAATATCTAAATTAAACTATTAAATTTTAGTGCAAAACTTCAAATTTAACATATAAATTCCTTTTCAATAGATATTTTAAAGTACTATTTTAAAATTGCACACCTCTTATATTTCATTAAGCAGAAAATATGGATATACTTCATAGCAGTCTGAAATATAAAGATCTTTTTATCTAAGAAACAGAAGCATATATACTTCAACTTATAACAAATATGTACTAACACAATTTAATGTCAGTAAATTACAAAAATGAAGTTTTCTATCACAGAGCATAACTATTGCTTAAATAAAGATGAATTATTCTGACCTTCTTTCAAAGATTTACATTTTTTTCCAAGTAAATGTTTGGTTTAACAGTATTCCTTAAAATGTGTATGTTTATTTAGAAACTATCATTGAGTCTGTTTAAATTTGTAGAAACACTGAATGGGAGCAGACAGATAAATTCCTCTAAAAGAACATCTGTTAGGTTGAATAACTGACTGTGTAGCTCACAATTGCATGCTTAGCCCACATATCCAACAAGCCCCTTTCTCTCTGATTTGGAAAGGTTTGTGTTTTTTTTTTTTTGGGGGGGGGTGGAGGGGTTGATTTTAAGTTTTCCTTAAACAACATGAATTCACACTGGGGCCATCCTTTATTTTTAGATGACACTAAGAGACAGGAACACATTTTCCCAAGTTATTTACTTATGTTCAAACAAACCAATGTAATTTTGAAAGGCAAAGGACAACTAATTTTTCTGCCTTTGATTTTTCAATCAAGAAGTGCTTGATTCAAAAGTAGAGAAGAAAGTTTTATTTCCACCTACAAATCAAGCTTGCTTTTTATTTGTTTGCTTTCTTTTTGGCACAAGCTGACTTAATGACAATGAATTTTTGACCATTTCAAGGGGCAAGGATTGTCTTAGATTTCTGGAAAAAACAACTTTCACCTTTTTCATCATTAAATTTATTCCTTAAATTTATCATCACTCTATTCCTTAAATTAAGCACAACAAAGAATATCTAACTTAAATAACTTAGAAAGATTTTTATTCTCTAGGTAATTATAAACATGAAAATCGGTAAAAATTAAATTATTTCACTATTTTTTTCAATTCATTTCATTGGGGGCTCTTACAGCTTTTATCACAATGCATACATACATTCAGTGTGTCAATCACATTTGTACATATGCTACCATCATCATTTTTAAAACATTTTCTTTCTATTTCTGCCCTTGGTATCAGCTAATTTTCTCTCCTCCCCCAACCTCCCTCCCTCATAAACTCTTAATAATTTAGCAATTATTATTTTTCCATATCTTACATCAACCACGTCTCTCTTCTCCCATATTTTAATTGTCCATTGCCCTGAGAGGGAGTTATATGTAGATCATCGTAATCCATTCCCCTCATCTTCCCCCACCACCTTACCCTTGCCCTCCTGGCATCGCTACTCTCAATGTTGGTCCCGAAGGATCTCTGTTCCAGGTTCCCTGTGCTGTGAGCTCTTATCTGTGCCAGTGTACATGCTCTGGTCTTGCTGGGTTTATAAGGTAGAATTGGGGTCATGATAGGGGTTAAGGGATGGAGAAAGCATTAAAGAACTAGAGGAAAGGTGCACGTTTCATCAGTGCTATACCGCACCCCGACTGGCTTGTCTCTTTTTTGTGACCCTTCTGTAAGGGTATGTCTGTTGGGTCAGGTAGAGACTGTCAAGGTCTCATCCCTTCTCTCTGCATGTACCAGGAGACAAAGCTGATGGACAATTCCCAGAACTGGCTCAAAGAATAATTCTATTTCCTCCTCACCTGCAATGGCATAACAGACTAAGGAAAAACATAGCAGCAGTGGAAAATCCTCAGCAACTGCAGCCCCAACTCCTTCCCAAAGCAACTCTCTTCAGACTTTAAAAAACCCATCACTTTCCTCACTGGGCACAACTCCCCTGCACTACTTGATCTGTCATGGAGCTTCTCTTTTAATAAAGAGCTGCTATAGCCTCTTAACTTTTTCTCTCTTTGCTTGTCCTCGTGCCTCAGTTTACCTCTTATTTGATGCTGAAAACTGGGATGAGTAAGAGGTGCCTTAACAAAACCCTTCCTGTCCTTCCTTCCTGTGTGCCGCTCTCCTCTCCTCCATCCCCCCTTACCTTGGACTGGGACTTTTCAGCTGTCATCTGCCGCATTGATGTGTGAAGACCTGACTACGGCTATTTCAGCTATTTCAGCTGCTAATTTCTTGTATCGGAGATTCTGTTCATTTAATTTCTGCTGACCATGGGCGCACTTCAGAGTCTCTCCATCCAAAAGACAGCCAGGGAGTTGGGAGGCTGTGGAGCCCCGCTCCTTTCATTAAAAGGTCAAAAACATCCAAGGACACCTGAGTCTCTCTGCTCCTTTCCCAGGCAAGGTGAGAAGACAGGCTTCTTCCTCTGCCCCCAATCCAGAACCCAGTTGGATACCCACGATGCTGATTGTCTAGGTCGTCTCATCTAAGAAGCCTACAGCATGAGAAACAAAAATTCCTAGCTGCATTCTTCCACACTTTTACTGAGTCTCCTAACTAACCTCTCAACCCTTGGCTTAATGCCAGACATCTGGCTCAAACACTTTGTTGATTTTTTTTTTACTGCAATTCAGTTTAGCCCTAATGTAAACTAGATAATGGTAAATGGCCTATGGTCCCCTAAATTCAAGCTTTCTTCCTTCTGCACTACCGTCTCTCTCTCTGTACTACCTGTAACCCCACTCATGTCCCTGATGGCACTCCCCTCTCGTCTTTCTCCAAACTTCCTGTGACCCCAAGAAGGCCTCCTCCATATATTGGGTGCCTCTCACCTCACCTCCCCCTGCTACACCCTCAACTCTCAACCACCCCTCCGCCGACCCCCACTTCAGACCCCACGCTCTTTCCTTTGTCTTCTCCTGTCAGTCATCATACCCGTTTGCACCAAGCCCTCCTCTGCCCCCTACGGAAAGTCGCAGGCACTGAAGGTCTCATCCACGTCCATGCTCCCTTCTTTCTCACTGACTTGTTTCGAATTGAAAATCGCCTAAGTTCCTTTTCCATTAATCCTACCACCTACATTGAAGAGTCACGCTATGTATCTCAAGCCTATAATTTATCATGAGAAGATATTTTTCCACTTTCATCCACTGTCACCTCAAATGAGAGTGTGTTTTTCCCACTGTCCAGCAGTATACAGACCAAGTTCATCTAATTGACCTTACTCCGTCTGTGGGTACTGAGGCAGGCTTAAGATAAGAACCAGGGTGGAGTTACCAGACCATATCCAGGGAGGTCAGGATGACTGGGCCCACCAAGATAAAATGCTTCAGTATGTCTTGGTGGTCGATCTCCAGGCAATTTCTCAAGAAGCAGTTAATTTTGATAATCTCATGGAGATTCCTCAAAGACTGGTTAAAAATCCTGCAGCATTTTTCAAGGCTGGCTACAGCTAATACCCAAAACAACCACCTAGACCCAACCTCACTAGCTGGGAAACACTGTCCTTGCCATGCATTGCATTACTCAATCAGCTACAGACATTTTTTTTAAAAAGGTGTAAAAGGCCAAAGATATTGCTCAGTCTCCTATGTAAGATCGTGTAAATATGGCCTTTAATGTCTTTAATACCAGAGAGGATCAGGCAGAGGCAGACAGGGAGTCCTGAAATCGACTACAGGCAAACCTACAGGTCCAAGCCTTGATGATGACCCTAAGATTTTCAGCAACCAGAAAGACATCTGCATCCTTCCCATGCCCTGGAAACTGCATTTTCAGATCACATCTAGAAGCCTGATACAAGTGTAGCTAGCAAGGTCACTGGGCCAATCACTGCCCACAACCTTGTCCAACCATTAAGTCTTGCCCAGTGTGTGATCAATGAAGCCACTGAAGATTTGACTATCCTTTGGTGCCCAGCCATTTCAGGTCATTCCCCCCACCTTTCACGCTACTGGGTCTAACTGTCAAGCATTGATGAGTCCAGACATGATGACCCAGATCACCTTTGCGAACCTGGGGTAATGATCAAGTTACTGTGTAAGGTTTTGTCTTCTCTGGTCACCACAGGGGCTGCCTTCTCTGTTTTGCATTCATTCTCTAGTCCATTATACTTTTCCCAGGTCTCTGTCATGGGAATTGAGCACTGTCCCTCTCACCCGTTGTCCACTAGACCCCTACATGTCAGGTAAATAGCAGTCCAGTTACACAAAAATTAAGATGGAGAGAGTAAGTTTTAAATAGTCAGAAAAATATACAGAAAACTTTTTGCAAAGAAGTTATCGAGAAAGGAGAAATGAATGTTCTCATTATAAGAAAAGGGTTACAAGATAAGAATTATCAAGGGACCATTGATAATTTCCCAGTAACACAGGAAAACAACATAGCAGATATGTTTTCCTGCAGTCTAACTATTTCAAACCAGCCTCAACCATCTCCCATCCTGTTCTTGTCACTGCTCAATGTCCAACCACAGTATACAGACACGGACTTACCTACCTTCCAGTCCAAAGGAGGAAGCTTAACCCCAGAAGAAAGGGTAACATTGCAAGAAAAGTTAGCCATCCCCCAAGCCCAGACAGCCACCATCTTACAACAGATCCATCATTCTTTACACATCAGCCCCCACCCCACCCCCAAACAGCCATTTTCTTAAACCTTTGTATCATCACCCATCATTGGGTCACAAAGGGAATTTCTTTGTATGATCCTTCCAACACCTGCAAAGACAGAACACGATTTACAATCAAAAGCCATCAGCCTCAAACCACTGGTGCAAAAGTAACCACAGCATAAAAGAGGTTCTCAACACGCATCGCCCACCCCCAGCCCAGAAATGCACTCTTGTTGCAGTGGCACCCTTACAAAATGCTTCAAGGACACTATAGCAAGCTCCTGCCTCCCAACCACTGTGCTCCCCCAAATTACTGTGTTTGGTACTGCCAAATTTAAATGATGATGGAGTCCCAAAACCACCCCACAGAACAAAAAGGCAGTCTTCCCACCTGTATTAGTTGGCCTTCGCTTTGCCTCCTGGACCACAGCAGCTGGGTTCTCCAGTGGGTCCCTCCAGATGGTCATGCATTCCACCTCAGGATCTCTACTATCCCTCCAGCAACAAATCACTTCTCTAGCACAGGTATCCCTCCAAAACTGTAGGGCTCTAGATCTCCAAAGCACAAAAAAGGAAGCACCTGTATGTTTTTAAAAGTCTACAGTAGTGGAACAGAGTGTAAGAGTTCTTAATAAAAGGGGAACAAAATCAGGAACCATCAACAAGACAGAGCTTCATTAAGAGCTTGGTTTCCCAATCCTTTTGTCTCCTGGCTTCCCCGTTCCAGCGGGCCACTCATGGTCATAAGTTTTATGTTGTTAGTTGCACTGTTTTTTAGTTTCTCCAAGACAGAATAAGGGACATGAACAATTTAATTGTTAGCCAGCTTCTCTTACATCCATACAGCCCACTGCCTACTGAACCTGACCCAGCACACACCTGCTGCTAGCCCCACATTGTGACCCCCTCCAGACAACAGGAGGAAGCCAGAATGACCAACATCACTCCCTATCACCAAAAGGCTTAGAAGTTGGGTCAGGGAGAGGCTGTCAGGACCTCAACCCTTATCCCTGCACATACTAGGAAACAAAGCAGATGAACAATTCTCAGAACTGTCTCCAAGAATTGCCATCTTTCCTCCCCACCTGCATTGACTGGACAATTAGACTAAGGAAAAGCATGACAGCAGCTTCAGCCCCTCCCCAAAGGGACCTTCCTAAGCCCTTCTTATAAAATCCCACCACTCTCCTCACTGGGGGCCACTTTGCTGGGCTACTTGCTAGATCACAGAACCTCTTCCAGGAGCTTCTTTTTCTAATAAAAAGCTGCTACAGCCTTTTAATGTTTTCTCTCTTTATTTGCCCTCATGCCTCAGTTTACCTCTCAATGTCCACTTGTCTAGAGATGAGCTTTGGGTCTCCACTCTGCCCTCCCCCTCATTCACACTGATATGATCATTTGTTCTGGGTCTTTGTTGCCTGATACCTGATCCCATTGACACCTCATTATCACACAGGCTGGTGTAATTCTTCCATATAGGCTTTGTTGCTTCTCACCTAGATGGCTGTTTATTTATCTTCAGGTCTTTAGGACCCCAGACGCTATATATTTTGGTAGCTGGGTATCATCAGTTTTCTTCACCACATTTGCTTATGCACCCACTTTGTCTTCAGCAATCATGGATTTCACTAGTTCTTTATAAATCAAAATAAGTTGATTCCAAGCACCCATGTATAATTTAATAAAATAAAAAGTGTTTTTGGAAAAAAATATATTATCTAATTTCCAATATATATAATGCACTTCTGAGGTAAAAATTACATTTTTCAGAGATGTTTTTGTTGACTGTCTTGTTTTACCAATCAATATAGATCTTCTAAAGTGTACTCTTCAAATGAACTGTTCAAGTGTCACAAGAAGCAGATTTTGGTATTTTACTAACAGCTGAAGTTCAAAGTCACCTAATTGTGGGGAAAAAAGAAATCTGAAGAATAAAACAGAAATTCTCAAGACAGAATGTTGGACATATTCTTGCATGATTTATGAAGATATTGTCCATATCTCTGGAGAGGATCATACAGTTACTGATCTCTCTGAATCAGTATAAATAACAGCTTTATAAGTTGACAACTTTTGTTTTTCCTTATTCTATTCTGTCACAACAACTGACATTGTACCTGAAATTCCCAAAACAGAACTTTACAAGATTAAGTAGTATAAGCATATAAAGTAGCTATTTAACTTCCCTGGACACAGTCACAGAACATCAATGGTGACCACCCCCTCTCTAAAGGAGTCTTGGCAAATATATTTCAACATCTACATCCTGGCACTTTATGGGTGGTATCACGTCTTACCACAGAACAAAATATGTTACAAAACAGGACAGAAAACGGCCGCCTGTTCCATTTGGGAAATTCTTGCAAGATCTGGCAATTCTACCCAAAACGTGCACACAAATAAACAGCAATAGTGAGCATCAGTGTATACGGTTTTTCAGAATTTTGGTCATTATGCTGGAATTCCTTTTAACACTTCTCAACAATATGTGCATATGCTTTGGCTCACAGAACTACAAACCTGGAACTGTCTGCAAGAGAAAGTGTTTGCAAACAGAAACAAAATTCTTTTCAATAATATGCCATCACATTAAACAAGTTTTTCAAGAGAGAGAAAAGACACAAATGCAAACTCATTTTCTCAAAGTGATTACTGAAAACCCCAATCAATTCTACTATAATCAGTTTACCAATGACTTCTAGTATAATCAGTTTAAGGCATAGACCTCAAACCAGCATTCTGATATTGAAAAAAGAAGCACAGATCCAGGTTCATTTATTAAATATGTTAGCAGTTAGATTGAAACCTTGGCTATCCATGATTAAACAAAATTCCTAGCAGGGATTCAACCTTCTAAGATTCTTATTTATTGGATATAGAATTTGAAAATGGTTCCATTTGTTTTCTTCACAGTTTCTAACGAGACCATGTTAAGCAGATAGTTATGAACATGTGGTAGAACCTTTAAAATATATTAGACAAAAGTCTCATAAAGGAACTATATTTTCCCTTTAGAGTTCCAGTGGTGTAGTGGGCATACATTGAGTTGCTAACTACACAGTCAGCAGTTTAAACCACCATCCACTCCCAGGAGAAAGATGGGGCTTTCTTCTCCTAAGAGTTACTTTCTCAAAAAAAAAAACAAAAAAAACAAAAAACAAAACACAAGGGAACTTCTTTTATGGCTGATAGGTTTGCTAAGTGTCAGATTTGACTCAATGACAATGAGTAACGTATTGTCCCTAGATGTGGAATTTCAGAAACTGTTTTAATGTACTCAAAGTGTAGGACTTTTGAGCTCAAATAAAATCCCGAGGGAAATCAGTACAGCTTTGGGCAGAATGTCCCTTAGACAGGATGTGTCTGGAGTGCCGAGGTGTCATCTTAACTCCGACAGGCAGTCTAAGTTACTTTTCTATCCTCTGAACTGTGAACTCTTAACTGTCTTTCATAGCTGCTGACCACCAGCTGGCATCCAACACAGAGATTTACACAAAAAATAAAATCATGCTGCTCTTAGCAACAAAGACAACAAAATATTCTTTGAAGAAATAGAAAGAAAACACCTCACCATTGCCATTACTAGGAGATAAACCAAACGCTTGAAAATTTGAGAGATAATAAAGAGATGATATCTAGTTAGATATCTAAGAACATTTCTCAAATTTATGGATCAACCATTAAAATCAAAAATGAAGAAACTGACAAATTCCACCAAATTCTTCAGTCTGAAATTGACTAACCTGCAATTAAGATGTATTGATAATTACAGATGATGTGAAACAAAGGGAGGGGACAAGTAATTGGAAAAAACGACTGATGATAAAAGCAAAGTTGGACTAAATTCTACCAAAAGCAAGCCATGGAATTTTTAATCACCTCATGTATATGTGAAATTTGGACAATGAATAATGAAGCCAAGGAAGAATTGATGCATTTCTATTATAATGTTGGCCCATATTGATCAAAATATCATGGACTGTAATAAGAATAACATACCATGAAATAAGTATACTCAGAATTCTTTTTGGAAATTAGGATGACAAGTCGTTCATTTAACTAATTTTAGAAGGAAATATTAGGCCTCTATTCCTAGTCTTATTTGAGTTAGGAAGTTCTACTAATGCCTATTCAGCATCATAGAAACCCCAAAAAGTAGAGTAACAGCCAGGTGGCAGCTATTCAAGCTGTGCATGGATTTGAAAAGAAGTCTTGGGGCTGAGCCCCGGTGGCGTAGTGGTTGTGTGTGGGACTGCGGATGGAGGTTCAATTCCAGCTCACAGGAGCAAAGGCTGGGCCTCCTACTCCCACCACCAGAGGGCAGTGATGCCTAAAAAAAAATAAAGTAAAATAAGAAAACAAGTCTTAGTCTACTAAAGAATGTAATTCACATGGAATTCTACCATGCCCCTTCCCAAATTGTAATGTTAATTAAATATCACAAAAAAATACTCTGACTGGAGTGGTCTGAACAAACTGTTCTCCGATATGCAAGTATAAATTGAAAAGTGCTGCTACCTGAGTTAAAGTTCATACATACACAACTTGAAAAGAAGCAGAATCTGTTTCAACATCAGTGGGTGGCTGCAGAATAGTTCTTTCAATGACACACTTGTCTTAATCTAATCAGTGTTTCTGCAAAAAGAGACAGAGAGAAAGAGTGAGAGAAATATTTTTGAGTTCACAACTAATATTAACTTTTTCACAAAACTTAAGTTAACATCTCCCTAAATTATTCAAACTTTTCAATAAATTTCTGGGAATACTGCTTCATATAAAACAAGCTATTTAGTGTGTCAAGTGTTTTACAAAAGAGAGAAGAACTCAAATAAGAAAGGCCAGCTCAGAAAGCTATAATGAGCATTTTTCTTTTGTGCTTTTTGTTTGGCTACAAAAGAGGTAATGTTGATATTTTTTTTGCAAAGGACAAGAAAATTATGGAAGCTTATGGAGAGATACTAAATAAATTAAAACTGCACTCATGAGAAAATACTAGGAAAGTAGACTGAGAAAATTTTTCTTCCTTGTTCATATGGGACCTGTTCACGTGTTAGGCTTACAAAAGCTGTCCTATGAGAATTTCATTAAGAAACGTCAAAATTTCCTCTCTACTTTCTGGATTTTCTACTTCAGATTTCTTTTAGTTCTCAAAACTAAAAGAACATTTCAAAGGTGTATAATTTGAGTTTCCCCAGGATACTAGATCTGCTATTTGAATGAAGTGTAAAATTCAAAGGACTCAGGATTCTCCAGGGAAACATTTGAGAGATAAAGGACAATGCACTCAGAAACGTGTAGACTGAATAAGAGAATTCATTGAGAAACAATAGCTACACATTTTGATAGTTGTCCTTAATGAAGGTTTCTATAGTTTTATAACAATACTTCTCAATTTGCCTCCATATGAATAAGTCTTCCCAAACTGAAAGCACTCTAAGCACTCTAACTTGTCTGATCTCAGAAGGTAAGTAAGGTTTGGTCTGATTATACTTGGATCAGAGACTCCCTGGGAACACTAAGAATTGTAGACTATTACCTAAGATCTAAAAAGCAGGCAATTTGAATCCAGTAGTCACTCTGCAGAAGAAAAAGGAGGCTGCCTGCCCACCACTATAAAGATGTAAAATCTCAGAAACCCGCAGTGCTAGTCTACTCCGTCCTATTGAGTTGATGTAAGTCATAATTAACCTAATGGCCTTGGGACCGTTTTTGTCGTTTTAGTCCTTCACCTCTATTTCCTGTTCACATATAACATTTTCAATGAAGTCTATATGGAATTTAATAAAACAATTCTTGAAACACATCCCCCATCATCTACCCCAGCAATTAATATTCTTTGTCAATCTTATCTGAGCTACTTTGTTTATTTGCTATTCCTGTAGAACTCATCACTTTCTCATATATTACATAATTTATTTATTTACTAGCTTTAATATTTTTTCTTCATCTCCTCTTCCATTTAAATGTAGGAGTGTTTATTTTGGTTTTGCTGTGTTCTAAGGCTCTAAGAAGTGCATGGGGGAAATGTCAGCATTTAATAAATATGTATTGAATGAGTAAATGGATTATTTCTCATTATTATTGCTAATAAATGCATACCAGTGTTACCATCATATTTTCTGCACATAATCTATTTTGAACTGTAATCTGTTGTTTCTAATGTTCCTAACAGACCTCAAGCTGCTTTTTAAGTAAGAAGAAATCATGGCCAACATCTCCCCCAATAATTAAATCAATTTTAATTAAGAGAAGCTTTAGTTTATTTCATAATTATAATAAAAGTGATAGATACATTTAATCAAAATTACAATTATATAAAAATCTCAGCACTTTCTTGTAAATAGTTCCTTGGAATCATTTTGGGTCATTATAAAGGAAGAAGCAGATTGATGCTAAAGGAATTCTACTCAAAGAAGGACACATTTTTTATAGCTGCAATATGTCCTAATACAAATAATATGTTATTAAAATATTTTTGAAGGGGTTGTTATTATTCTTTTTGTTTTGTTTTGCTTTTATTTGTTTTTTTGCTTGTTTTTTTGGGGGGGCATCTCTGCTCTCTGGAGGTGGGAGTCGGAGTCCCACCCCCACTGCTGAATTTGAACCTCCATCCCAGTGGGCCACAGTCCCGTGCACAACCACTACGCCACCAGGGCTCGGACCCGGTTGTTATTATTCTTATGTTTCATTACATTGATTGTGACTCATAACAATCTTACATAATTGGGTAGAACTGCCCACCTAGGATTTCCCAGGCTTTTATTTCACAGGCCCAAATTACCAGACCTTTCTCCCAAACAGCAGCTAATGAATTTGTACTGCTTTCAGTTAACAGCTAATCTTTTTTTTTAATCCTAATAACATTTTATTATAACATTTACCATTATGACCTTATATTTTTCCCAGCATATTTTTTAATTAAAATCATTTTATTGGGAGCCCATACATCATTTTTCACAATACATTAGTACACATACTGTGCTAAACACCTTAACATGCCTGCTGCTCCAATCATCTGCCTTTTCCCTTGAGTCCTTGGTATCGGCTTTTCCATTCCTTCCCCTCTTCCTCTGCACTCCCTTCCCCATTAACCCTCAATACTTTATAAATTATTATTCTTCTGTCATAGCTTACACTGCCTGACCTCTCTCCCAACCCCCTCCTTTGATGCCCATCCTTCAAATAGGAGCTTCTGTGTATATCCTTGCAGTTGGCTCCGTCTCTCTACCCCACCTTCTCTCCACCCTTCCAGCAGCTCCAATCTAACCAGTGGCCCGAAGGGGCTCATCCGTCTTGGTTTCCCCATATCTCCAGCTCCCCTCTCTACCAGTGTACCTTCTCCAATCCATCTGAATTTGTAAGGTAGAGTTGGGACCATGATGGTTGAGGGGAGAACAGCTAAATTTTAACCACTATACCACAAAGGATGCTTTAAAGTGGTAGCTCAAATTTCAAAAATGGCTATATCTTCATATAAAATGAATTGTTCTCCTAACTGTGTATTATATTTGAGTACAAGTAGACTGTGTGGGAGCTGCTCAGGTTTTAGTAATCTTGGTACATTTGAGATTGTACAGACAAAGATATTACTTAGATGACTAAGGTGCATCTTTTCTTTTCTAGTCATCTCGTGTGTGTGTAAAAGTTGTGCAATGATTAAATAAGACCAGCAGACAATGGACATATGAATTATTATATTGATGGAGATGGTTGAATAAAACATAAATTCCAATATGAACAAACAAGTATGTTTTAGAGCAAGAATATACAATGTGTTCCTAAGAAGGAAAGGTAGAGAGCTTTTGCCTCACGTACTTTGGACATGTTTCCAGTAGGGACCAAGCCCGGTAGAAAGACATTATGCCTGGTAGAGAACCACTGCACATAATGGAAGACAACCCATGAGCACCCAATGACTGCTTCCGTTGGTTCAAATATAGCAGCAGGGTTGATCACGCTGCTGTTTTGTTGTGATATCTAACAATACTGCATATAGATGTTCTGCTACTGCTGCCCTCTCTTTTCCTTTCAGCAAATCTCTGCAACTGTTCATCAGCTTTCGAAAGTATAAATGTATTTTCCACTATGTTTGTTACCCTCTGCATGGTACCTCTATTTTAAATCACTAATCAGCTTGTGATTTTAGCTTTACCTAGCTCTTTAATATCTCTTACCCTTCTCTGGAGAAAGCACACTTTGTAAAG
The DNA here is from genome assembly GCA_004026705.1 of Nesogale talazaci. Lineage (NCBI taxonomy): Eukaryota > Metazoa > Chordata > Mammalia > Afrosoricida > Tenrecidae > Nesogale > Nesogale talazaci. The sequence continues at coordinate 51,083 of PVJH01009889.1, read as the reverse complement.
AAACAGCCAGTCAAAAAAAAGAAAAGAAAAGAAACAGCCAGTCATCCTCTTTTACGATGATTTCCAGTTGCTCTCACTTATTCTCTAATTATATTTTCTTCTTCCTTTTATCTACAGCTCAGGTGGCATGTTTTGCACAATCCTTCCCCATGAGATATAATCTTAATTCTATATCTTTTTTATTGCTTGTTTACATTTGCTCTACCAAAGTATGTGAAATTCCATGAGGTGTCATAGAATATGTTTCCATCCTTCCTGTAAAGTATGGGTTCCTTGAAATGATGGGCTCTTGTGTAGGTGTCTGTGTTTAGCAGAATATCGGGTGCCATACACATTTGTGCACACATGCACATACACTCAAATTTATATAGAAAGAAAATGAATGAGTGCATGACTATAGAAACTTATCACTAGATCTGTCCATTAGGGTTTGCAGGACTCTTAGGTTGAGTTTGCAGCCCATCACATCTTTCCCCTCCAGCAGCTGTTGAATGTGAACTTCATTCTTTTGGTTAGATGTATGCTTAACAACTGAACCACCATGGTTCTGCTATTCAGCATTAGTCTTAAAGTCTAAGTGATGCCAATAATATGTTGCAATATTTAAATTTTAAATATGCATCAAAATTATGGCTTACAATTATATTGTTATTTCAACTTGAAAATTGCTCCTGTAGCACTTCTTGGAAAAAAAGTATTCTTGATTAGATTAGACATTATATTGAATTTAGTGCTTTATTTTTCCACTTAATAGAAATTTTAGGTAATTCAAAGTTCAACTTCAGTTTAAAAAAGGAATAGCTGGAAGCTTAAGGACTGAAATTTTAAAATTGACATCATTTAATGAATGCAACTGTAATTTATGTTATAATTCAACTAAAGTATTAAAATAGCAGAATCATTTAAACAAAGCTGAAAAACATGCTGACTTTTAAAAAATTATAGAATTGATTGTAATTAAAGATTAAAATTTTATACCAGTAGTTTTTAAATCATCTCAGATATGGACGTATATTTTTATCTGTGGTGCAAACTAGCTTAGTACATATATAAATATAACCAAATTTATTTCCATGGCATTATGCCTGACTCATCTTGACACTATAGGAAGTATATAAATAAATGTATTATTAAGTAAATGCATATTAAGTACTACTTTGAACCTAAACCTTATTTATGTACTACTTTGAACCTAAACCTTATTTTTTCCTTTTCCTCTGTTCTTCATATATTGTCTAGCTTTCTCATGCATAAAAACTGACTGAAAATTCCATAACTTGTATCCGACATACCTTCAAAATGACATATTTGTTCACTTTTTTCCAACAGTTTTATTGGAAAGTAATTTACAAAGCATATCATTTAATAGTTAAATCATTCAATCATATCATGGAGAATTATACCATCACCTCCAAATAAATTTTAGAGATACCCCCTATAATTAAATTGCTTTTAAGATGATTCATGAAATCACAATCTTTTCTAGTTCTCCTTCCCTTCTTTCATCTTTATCAGGTACTCCCACAATCCCCTTTCCCATTCCCATATAGCTCATTATATCCATTATTATCTTTATGTATCCACTGATACTGGGTTTTACAGCTGGAAGACCCGACAGAAAACAATAAAAAACAAATTCATAACAGTATATAAGCAAATGTACAAATAATGCAGAAGCTAGAAAAGATGCTTATGAACATTCAAAAAACAAGAAGATTTCTGTCTTAGAATCAGTAAGAAATGCTTGTACCAAGAATAAATTCAAGTCACATGGACCACATGATCCCCTTGCCAAATGTTGAGCTCAATCCACCAAAATCAAGATTCTATGGTCTCTGCCTGGTAGGATGGCTGACGGACACTCTTCCCTGAGGCTACAGCAGATCTCCCCATGGCTAACTCTGGCCACATACTCAGCAAATAGGTTTTAGGTTTTCACTGTCTCCCAGAGTCCTCCACAAATTGGGTGTTCATAATTTTTGCTCTGATGCTTTTCTCCTCATCATATTCAAACTTTATAATTGTCATCCTTGGATCACTCAAGCTTGTGTATTTTTTCCTTGTGAACTTAGCAAACTACTCGCTTAAATGACTGTTTCTATGAATATAAGCCTTTAAGACATCAGACACTATTCTGATTGATAGCTGGCACCATGTGGTTCCTTCATAACATTTTTCAGTAGCATCCTTATCTTCAGTGATGACTTCATGATGGTAAGTGTGTTGCAGGTTCATGATGGCAGAACTAATTGTCCTTAAGTTGGGGTTAACATTTAGTGGAAGCCCTAAACCTATTCCTGAATCTTTGCATTTGTTTATTTATTTATTTATTATTTATTTATTTATTTATTTATTTATTTATAAATCAATTTGCTATAACTAGGAGCTGATGCATAGGTCATACTGTTCCACAGTTCAATCATGTCAAACAAAATTGTTGGGGTAGTTTCAAAGCTTCATGCCAACTTGACAAAAGAATGAAGAAGTGTATTCTAGCTTGTCAGGACTCAGTCTGATGAACCCTCCTTGTGCGCATGGCCTTATGATGATTTGGGAACTCTATAATTGCTGCTACATATTCCCATTGAGAGGCTACGTGAAGTCACTCTGATGGCAGCCAGAGCCCTAGAGATGTGTCCTCTGCCTTTGCAACCCTAGGACTATCTACCCATTGGCCTGTGATCTTCCTGCATTTCACATTATTGCATGAGGATAAATTCAGGGATTAATATCAGCCTTATAGGCTAATATTGAACTTAAAGATTTGATCTAGACTGGGATGGGATGTTTTATTGTTGCATAATTCCTTCTTGTTATAAAATTCACTCTTACCTATACATGAATGTCAATGATTTTGTTTCCCTAGTCACCTCTAACACAACCATACAATTTCTTAAATAGCAATACATGAGGAAGGGAGGGGAAGGAGGGAGGGGAAAATGAGGAGCTAATAGGCAGGGCTCCAGCAGAAAGAAAATGTTTTGAAAATGATGATTGACACAAATGTAAAAATGTGCTTGACACAATGGATACATATATAGATTGCAATAAGAACTGTAAAAGAACCCAATAAAATGATTTTTAAAAAAAAATAACTAGATGTCTTGCAAAGGGCGTGCTCCTTATGCTGCTTGTTCTTTCCACAGTGGAATCATTCAGTATTTGTCATTTTATGCTTGACTAACTTCCCTGAGCATAGCATCTTCTAGATCCTTCCGCGGGGTGAGGTGTTTCATGGTCTCTCCCCTGTTTTCTAAGGATGTGTAATATTCCATTGTGTCTATGTAACAGGGACTTTATCCACTCTTCTGGTGGAAATTCAGGCTGTTTATCAAACTTCTCGCTATTGTCACCGTCTTGTGATGAACATGGTGGAGCAAATGCCTGTGACCTGTTTCTAATTTAATTTGGATATATGCCCAGAAATGGGACATATGGTAGTTCAATTTCCATTTGTTTTATATATTGTCGTATCACCTTCCATTTGCTGTTTCACTTTGTTTGTTTTTATAAATTGGGTTGCAATAATGGGTGGTAGGAGTTATCTCACTGGTGTTTTGACTTGCATTTTCTTGGATGGTTAATGACCATGTGTTTATTAGCCGTTCATGTGTCATCCTTTGTGAATCAGTACTTCTGCTCTTCTGCCCATCTTCTCAGATGGCTATTTGTTTCATTTGGGAACTTTTTTTTTTGGTTCTTGTTGTAAGCTTAGAAAATTCTGCAGTCCTTTGTTATGTTGTTACTGAATCGTTTTTGCCAAATTGGTGGGCTCTATTTTTACTCTTTTAATGAAGTTTTGTGATGTACAGAAGTGCTTTGTTTTTAATAATTCCTATCATATATTTTCTCTTCTGCAGAATGTGTTTCCTGTGTTAATTCTACTGGCCCCTGTATTCTCTTACCAGGGCCCATAGCTTTATTCCAATTTTCTTGTTGATGATCCTGATAGCTTTGGGTTTTACATGTAGTTCTTTCATCTACCTTGAATTCTTGTTTCCTTCTTCTATAGATGGATAATCAGCTTTTCCAATACTGTTTATTGAAGATGGCATCTTCCCACTTAATGATTTTGGGGAATTCGCCAAAAATCAATTGTCTGTATTCAGATTTCTATTATTGCTGTTATTTCTGACTTTTCCCTGCTGATCTATTGATCCAAGTATCTATCACTATAAAAAATACCTGTTTTTTTTCACTACTGTGGTTGTATAGCAGGTAGGTGTGAGGTCAGGTAGTGAAAAGTCATCTACTTTGTTTTTCTTCTTAGAGTATTCTTTCTCTATCCTGGGATTCTTCCTTTTCATCTGCAGTTGGTAAGCAGTTTTTCCATTTCTTTGAAGCATGATGTTGGCAATTGGATCTGAATTGCATTAACGTTCTTTTGGTAGTATTGGCATTTTCACTATATTGAGTCTTTTGATCTAAGAACATGGAATGGTGTTTATGTACATTTATGTACATGTACATTTGTGTATATCTCTTGGGGTCCCTTGTAGTTATGCTTTATAGTTTTCTTCATACAGGTCTTTGGTTTTATTTTTTGTTTAGACTTTGTAGTTTTCTTTGTATGGGACTTTGTTTTAGTTTTTGGTTAGGTTGTTATTGGTTGGAGAGTTCTGAAAATGTCTATTAAGTCAAGTTGCTTGACTGTGGTGTTCAGGTCTTCAGTTTCTTTATTGAGTTTCTTACCTGTTGTTTTATCTTTCTTTGAGAGTTGTATACCCAAATCACCTATTATTGTTGTTGATCTGGTGGTTTCTCTTATAATTTCTTTGAGAATTTGGTTGCTGAATTTTGAGGGTATTTTTTTGAGTACATAAATATTTATTGTGTATAATATTTATACACAATACACAATTTATAATTATATTGGTCAGTCGATCCCTTGAGTTTTATGTAATGTTCATTCTTGTTATGTCATGTATCCTGATGTTTATTTTGTCTGAGATTAGTGTTGCCATCCGTGCTTTTATTATAATCATTATTATTATTATTTTCATCATTAGCTTGGTAAATATTTGCCATCCTTTGACACTGTGTCCGTTTTTGTCTGAGATGTATCTCTTGAAGGCAGCAGTTTGTTGGATTGTGTTGTCTAATCCAGTCTACTCCCCTTTGTCTTTTAATGTATGCATTCAAATCATTAACATTCAGTATAATTAAACCTAATTGTAGATTGTCTGATGCCATCTCATTTTTCTTTCTTCTCCTTTCTAGGATGATGTGTCTCTAAGCAGTATATTCTTGCCTTCATATCTTCATTAAATCCATAATATTTAGGTATTGTTTTCAGTGTTTTGATTTCTGGGTGATGTTGCAACTGGTGGTGGTCCCATGTCTAAAATTTACTTTTGAAAATGTATAATTTATTTTAAGCATATATCTTTGGTATTCTTTAATATCTATTCAATAATTTAAAGAAGTTTCTGATAATTTCAGAGAAGACTTTTAAAGCAATGTCTGATAATAGCTTCTGTATGCAAAGTAATTATAATCAGAGCAACTTAGAGGGCCCACTGAAAGCAAAGTATGTATATTCACACTTCATTGTTTAGAACTGTTCAGAACCCAAGTGTATAATCAGCCCTTTAATTAAATTTGAAAGTTTTCCTGATAGGCAAAGTAATGGATTGAGGCCAACTTTTTATATAAAAAATCCATGCTTATATTGAAAAATAATTTCTAGCATGACTGAGATTTAAATGCTTAATTGAATAATTACTAGTATGAAAAATGAGTATGGCCATTTTCACCTTTTAAAACGTATGCATATGGTTTTGACCATGTTTTTAATTATTTAAAAAAGTTAATATAGGCTAGAATTCTTATATGAACAAACACATAAATGCTGACCATGTTTTTAATTATTTAAAAAAGTTAATATAGGCTAGAATTCTTATATGAACAAACACATAAATGCTAGTAAATGTTAAGGAGCCGTGGTTCTGCAATGTAAAAGAAGTTTGACATTTTGAACAGATCATCTTAGATACTACATGAAGAAAGATGTGGCAATCCAATACCACAAAGATTACAGGTTTGAAAACCAATCATACGAGATAATTTTTGTCTAACTTCTATGATTTCTATTATTTTATTTTATTATTTTATTTATTTATTTTTTAGGGCATCATTGCCTGGGTGGTGGGAGTAGGAGGCCCAGACTTGGCCCCTGTGGAGCTGGAATTGAACCTCCATCCCAGTGGGCTGCAGCCCCACGCACAAACACTATGCCACCGAGGCTCAGCCCTCTATAAGGTTGGAATAAACTCAGTGGGAATGGGGTTTGCCAAAATAGTCTGCTTTAATATTTAGTTCTTAAATAATATGCTCTTAAATATTTACAATTCTGGATTGAAGGGTTATATACCACTTTCAGTAAAAATATGGCCTTCCATTAAGAAATACTTAGGAACATTACTGTCCTATTTTCACATGGGTACAGAAAAGCACAATGAGTAATAAAACAATGCACAGAGAGAAAATCCATGCCATTTTAAAGACTGGCACATATATGTCAGTTTTGCATAACTAGTTATGACTAAAGTGATTTCATATTACCTTTGTTTTTGAGTTAAATTTAAATTTAATATTTAATTTAATCCAGCCATTATCCCTTATATTATAATTCTGGACCGTGTATTTCTATGGCCTCCATTCCATTTTGAAAGGCATTCTTCACTAATGAACAGAAGTAGGATGAGTTGAAGACCTCATTTGGGTAGAGGGTATGAATCAAAGCACACTCTTTGTTTCCTTGACTAGATCTTTGAATGCTCAACCTTGGAGCTGGGTATAGACCAGGGCATATTTTGATGACTTTGGATATATAATGATACAGCAATATAGCATCATATCAACATCATTGTCATACTTGAAAAGCCACACTTCCATTTCTTAACTCAGGTTTGGTAGAAGCAAAAGGAACTGATGTGAATTTGGGCATCTTTGCTTTCTTTGTGCCTACCCTACATCTGACTCACACTTGTCTGACTTTCAGATTTGGGACTGAACAGAATCCGCCATCATGTGAGACAACTCTCAAATGTTCATGAGTGTCTGAGGGATATTGCAGTGAAAAGCAGACCCAAATTCATGAGGAAATATAACTACGGGAGGAGTTGGAGGCGGGTAAGGGGAATGAAAATGAATTGCATCTTGGAAGAATTGGACAAATGGGGCCTAATTAATCTCAAACTACATTGTACTAATCTGATATTCTTTTATTTATTTATTTTATTGGGGATTCTTACAACGCTTGTCACAAACCATACATCACTTGCATCAGGCAAATTTGTAGATATATTGCCTTCACTCTTTTCTAGATATTTACTTTCTATTGTGCCCTTGGTATTAGCTCTTATTTTCCCCCTCCCTCCATCTACCCTCATAACCCCTTGATAGATTGCATATTATTATTTTCATATCTCACATGGACCACTGTCTCCCTTTCCCCATGCTTTCTGTTTTTTCTTCGCTCGGCAGAGGGGTATATGATTATGTGTTGATCTTAGTGATTGGTTCCCCCTTTCACTCTTCCTTTCCCCTTATCCCCCTTACCATTCCGGTATCACTGCTCCCACTCTGTGTTAGTCGGGGTAGACGAGAAGAACAAATTTCATAGACATACATATGAATATAAGGGAATAGTTTATACACAAAAGGAATGGAGCATTGAGAAAACATCCTAACCCAGTCCAGTTCAAAGTCATAAGTCTGATATTAGCCCAGATGCCCAATAACAGCCTATAATAATCTCATTCCTACTCACGAAGTCAGTGGCCAGTGGGTTCAGAGTCCCGACGCTGGCAGGAGTCTCCCCATGGCTCCTCACTTCCAGGGCTCAGGGCTCATCAACAGCATCTAGTGGTGGCAAAAGGAACTCATTGCTTACAGGGGTCTCCATGTGGTCTCTCCAGCTTCAGAGGTCTGGCTCCATCAGGGTCACGCTGTGTGGTTTCTCCAGCTCCTCAGACACTACCATCTTGTCTTGTCCATGATTAATCATCTCTAAGACTATCTCCCAACAATTGGGGAGATAGCGTCTCATCTTCACGAGGAAAATATCGCGAGATTTCCCAGATGTATCAGAAGAAAGTCATGCCCACACGGAGGCCTCATTGGCTACTCAATGGCTATCTCCAGATTAACAAGCTAGACTCCACCCCTACATCTCAATCATGAAATTAACATAAGCACATAACTGCCACACACTCCTATTCATGGAATCTGTGTCTTGTGAGCTCCCATCTCTTATCTCTACCTGTGTACATGTTCTGGTCTAGTCTGAATTGAGAAGTAGCACTGGGGTCACGGTAGTTGGGGTTGAGGAAGCCTCAATGAAACAGAGGAATATAGTGTGTTCCATTTTATGCTTTACTATATCCTGGTTGACTCATCCCTTCCCTTCACTCTGTGAGGAGATTGTTCCATTGTCCACAGGTGGGATTTAGATTTCTGCTCCACCCTACCTCATTCTGAAATAAGTTTTTGTGTGGCGTTTTGCGTATGCTGATGCCAAGTATCCACTCCTGATGACTCCTCATGATTGCACTGGTGGTGTGCTTCTTCCATGTAGAACTGTTTCTTCTCTGTTGAATGTTGGTAATCTCAAGTCTCTATGATCCCAGATGCTATATCTTTTAATAGTCGGGCACCATCCACCTTCTTCACTACATTTGCGTATGCACCTATTTTGCCTTCAGCAATTGTGTCTGGAGGGTGAGCATCTCAGACTGCCGATTTGTTAGAACAAAGGTTTTGAGGGAGGATATAAGCAGGTTGAGGCCCAAAGTCCATCCCCTACCTCAGTGTATTGTGGTTTAAATATATGTACATAGGTAAATACATCCATTTTTGTGGATTAATGTATTTGCATATGTACACCACTATGTTTAGGTCCTTCCTTCCTCTGTTTCCTTTTACTTCCCCCCTGTCCTACTGTCCCTTTCCCCTTATTTCCACCTTCTCTTAGCTAGTTTGCTGTTGCTCTGACAGCTCCCATCACTCAGATCCCTACATTCTCCTTGGTATTGATTCCAACACTCCAGTTGTTCTCTTCACGGCATTTCCTGCTCACCAGACCCCTTCCACCCACAACTCTCACCCCCTAGGTTTCCACTCTCTCAGGGACGTCTCCCATGGCTATCCTATATAGGTAGGCACACTGGCTTTGACATAGCCCAAATTGATTTTAAAAAGTAAAAGGAGGATTTAAAACAGAAAAGAAAAATAAACAAAGCAAGAAGAAAAAGAAAAGGGAGAAAAGAAAAAAAAAGAATAAGAATTACACAAAAATCCCAGGTCTGTTAGGTTGCCTTGGTGACTGTGCAGGAACTGCCCCCTCTCAGTCTGGAGTACCCCCACCCCCAACCCCTTGGGGACTCCTCAATTGCTTCATAGCTCTGCCTTGCTCCAGCTGCTGTCTGCTCCATTCTTGGTTCGCTCTGCTGTGGGGGGTTCAGATCGCGCTACCTCCCCTTGATGTAACCCCAGAGTTGTCCTGTGTTGCAGTCTGCTCCAGTAAGGAGACACTATGACATGAGCTGTTGTCAGTGCCCAGTCACTTCAGTGTCCCATTAGCTCCCTACAGGGACATCATCCTCCAGGCCTGCTGTCCCAGAGTGGGTTCCAGTCTGGCTCTCTCTTTCTCTTTCTCTCTCCAGGTCTGCTTCCATGTGGGTTTGGCATGCTGCCCCCTGTCCCCAGCCTGTTGGTTCAATGCTGCTTTCTACCACATCTAAGTCCAGGGAGGACATTGGTTTGGCTCTGAATGGGGCCAGGTCTGTAGCTCTCTATTTTCATGCTTTTGTTCACCTGGTCACATTGTCCTCATCATTTGTTTTACTATAGTTGGGTCTGTATGCCCACTCCCAACTTGAGGGAGAAAAAGACAGTACTCTTCCCCTAAGTGGGTTATTGCCCTACTCCTTTCTCCATCATTTCATTTTCGCCACCCCCTTTCCTCCCTCTCTTGTTTGCCCATTTTTGCGTTGAACATGTACTTCCTTGAGTTTGATCCAAGATCCTTCTAATTCCCTGTATCTCAACCTGAGTGTTGTGTTAGAGGTGGCTTCTCTTCTATACCAGCCATGCTGATTACACTTACCTCAAGGAACTCAGGCTGTACTTCTCTTGTGTTTGGCTGACTTCGCTTAGCATAATTCCGTCCAACTTTTATGAAAAGACTGGTTTCACATGCTCATCAGTGCTTTTTAGTGATGCATAGTACTACACTGTGTGTATGTGTCAGAATTTGCTGATCCAATCACCTGCTGATGGAAATTTAGATTGTTTCCAACACTTGGCAATTGTGAATTGTGCCACAATTAACATCAGTGCTCATACAACTGGGCATGGTTTATTTCTTTTCTATTATGGGTATATACCCAGGAGAGGGATGTCTGCATCATGAGGTAGTTCAATTTTGGTATTGCCAGATCGTGTTCCATAACAGCTATACATCGAGACCACGAGTAATGCAGGAGAGTGTCTATCTTGCCACACCTCCTTCAGCTTTGGTTGCTGATTTTCTGATTTGGACTAACCCCAAAGATGTTAGATGGTATTATATGGTTGTTTTGATTTACATTTCATTGATGACTAATAATGGAGAGCATTGTCTCATATATTTATTGGCTCTACAAGTCTCCTCCCTAGGGAAACTCCTGTTCAGGTCTTTTTCCCACTTCCCCAAGGGGTTAATTGTTTAACTCTTTTTGAAGGCATTGAAGGAATTGCAGATTTCCATACATAGCTCTTTTTCTGTTGTGTCATTGCTAATAATCCTCTCCCAGTCTGTGGCTTGTCTGGTTATCCTCTTGGTAAAGTCTTTTAATGCACACAGGAGTTTTATCCTTAGTAAATCAAGCTTGTAAATTTCAGTTTCCTCTGTGTGAATCCTGCCCTATTACAGTTAGTCTTTCTATTCCCTGTACCAAGGCTCGTAAATTTGTCCTAATTTGTTCACTAGTGGTCCTGATGGTTTGGGGTTTTACTTCTAGGTCCATGATACACCTTGAGTTTGTTCCTGTGCATGAGATATGGTAGAGAGCTTGTCTCATTTTTCTGCATGTGCTTTTCCATTGCTTCCAACACCACTTATCAAACAGGTCTGTTGTGATTTCTTCTGCTTCATTCCTCCTCCTGGCTATTGTTGTTTGCTTTTTCCTTTATTTGGTTAGGTTTGCCAACAGTCTGTCAATTGTGTTAATCCTTGCAAAGACCCAACTTTGTGCTGCATTAATCTTCTGCATTATTCTTTTGTCTTCCCAGTGGTTCAAATCTGCCCTGATTATTAATATGTTTTATTTTCCTTTTGGGAAGATTGCTCTGTTGACTCTGTTCAACTTGCTGGGGATTTTGCGAGAATTTATCCATCATAAGTCTCTTTTCCTATTTCATATGTACACTTATTGTTATCAAGCTACCTCTGATAAATGTTTTTGTCATATCCATAGGTTTTGTTATGTTGCAATCACACTCTTGCTAGCTTCTGGAAACTTTCTGATCTTTTATCTAATCTGAGTCAGTATACCCACTCAGTTGCAGAAGATAATTATTCATTTTCCAATTTTTGTGCTTTTTTTATGATCACCTTTTGATTGATTTCCAGCTTTATGACATGGTGATCTTAGAAGGATATCTGCATAATTTCTATGTGTCTGAATTTACTCAAACTTGACTTTTGTCCCAGCATGTGGTCTATTTTTGAAAATGCGCCTTACGTGTTTGAGAAGAAGGTGAATTTTTTTGCATTTGGATGAAAGCTCTAAATATGTCTATCAAATCTAGTTGCCCAATTGTAGTGTTTAGTTCTATAGTCTCTTTGCTGAGCTTCCTTTCCAATAATCTATGTTTTTCTGAAAGTGGTGTATTAAAGTCATCTACTATAATTATTGAGTCTGTCTTATCTTTTCTCATGTTTCAAATAATGCATTTGACAAATATCACAGGTCTGTTTTGGAGCATATAACTGCTTACTGGTAAAGTGATCATTTGAAAATTATATAGTACTCCTCCATATCTCTTTCTATAATTTGAACCTTGAGATCAATTTTGTCTGAGATTAAAATTGTGACTCCTGATTTTTTTGAGTTGACGCTTACCTGTTGGTCAACTTCCAACAGCCTTTATTCTTAGTTTACTTTGCTCTGCAAGCTTATTATGTGCTTCCTGCAGGCAAGACATTGAGGGGTTATATTTTCAAAGACTGTCTGAAACCCTTTTCATTTTAGTGTAGGAGTTAAGACTGTTGCCATTCAAAGTTATTATCACTGTCTGTGCGCTCATTGTTGACCTCTCATGCCTTTTGCTTTGGATGTTTTACTATCACCCATGTTATCACTGGGCTGTGTCTTAGTGGGGGCCTTCTTTATTGCCTTCTTCTCCCTCTGAGTTCATGCTATCTTAGTGATTTTTATCAACTTGTTGACTTCTGGTTGGAGATAAGCTAAATGGTTTCCTCCTGTTTGTGTTTGGTGGATTTTGACCTCCTCCAATCTGAGTCAGCAAGGATCTTCCAGAGGGTTGGGTGTCCTGCAGCACATTCTTTAAAATTTTCCTTATCCTGGAAGGCCCTTATCTCTCCTTCTACCTTAATAGATAATTTAGCAGGGTAAGTGATTCTATGAGAGGCATTTTGTTTTGTTTTGTTTTTCTTTAACTTTTGGAAGATGCCGCTCCACTTTCTCCTTCTCCCATGGTTTCTGTTGATATGTCTGAGCATATTCTTACCTGAGAGCCATTGCATGTGACTGTCTTACATTTTCTTGCTGCTTTGGTGTTTTCTCTTTTCCCTTAAAACTGGAGATTAGTCATGTTGTGTGCAGTTACAATTACTTTTTCTATTTGCTCCTATATTTCCCTTTGGTACATGGACTCCATCCCCTCTATCGTGAACTTCAATCTCTCAATCATTGCATCCTTAGTCTGTGTACCTTCCCTCAACTTCTGTATTATTCCAAGCAGCTTTCTAAAAATTTCTTTTTATGGCAGATCCATGTGATATTCATCTTTGAATGCTGATAGGTATGCTGTTGTTACTTGTCTTTCTTGTTGAGAATGATGTGGTATGCTATTGTTTACATGGTGATTTCAAAGAGCTGGACACCATATTCTGAGAGACCAAGAAGTCCTGTATTCTTTCTCTGTCTGACTGGCAATGACATTTTCAAGGGCTAACTGTAGTCTACTGTGGAGATGGGTCAGACTGTCATGTAGGCAGGTGACATGGAAACTCCGTGGTCAAGAGCAATGAGAGGTTGTGAAAGCTGGTGAGGACAGCTGTGGGGAACTGTTTGACTGGTGGATAGTTCCCCATACAATGATGAGACTTTAGGGTGCCAATGGATGGTAGTGGCCTTATTGAGGGTCTAAGGTGGTGTGACTGACATGAGCTGGAGTGCATCCCTGGTTCTTGAGCTAGGCTAGATTTCGGGAAAGGATACCCTCTGAACCAGGGGTGTACTCTCCACTGTTCTTCCTGTGTGGGCTGAGAGGTGATGGAGCAGTGATGATATCTGATCTGGGATAGGCTTAAAGAGCACCTGTAGAAGGCCCCAGCGGTGGGGTGCTGGCAAGATGGGCTGGCAAGGATGCAGCCTATGACTACTAATGGTTCCTTGTGAGGTGGCATATGAAGGTCCTGCAACTCCTGGTTCTCTGACTCCAACTCCCTGCAGCTCAGACTGAGGTAAGGTGATGTACAGTGCACTGTGCTCAGAGGTTTGGGGGCTGCCGGAAGTCAGTGCTCTGGAGAAACGGTGGGTGTCCATTTGGACCGGGAGAGTCTTGGGCGGTGATGAGCTGAGGTACCTTGGAAGTGGCAGGATCTGTGCCACATTGACACTGCAGAAGTGACTGCATGGTTGGATGAGGTGACCCCTGCATTGGTGCTGTTTGCTGCCAGCTGCAGGTGATCAAACTTCCTGCAAGTTGGCCCCTGAGACCCTGGGTGGCTGCTAGAAGGGAGCAGAGCTTGCAGACAGAATCATGGCCTACCTTGTAAAGGGAATGGAACTGTGAGAGTAGGCGGCAGCTCCCCCGGGTGGGAGCCATGAGTAGATAGTTGCTATGTATTGGTCAGGTCTGGCTTTGAAGAATGCTACATGATGGCCATTCAGTCTCTGGGGCAGAAACCAGGTCAGGGCCTGGAACTGGGGAGCAATGGCTGGTAGCGACTAAGGCACACAAAGGTTGCCCAGCCAGTAGAAACTACCTGGTATATGGACTTGGATTCCATGAGCTTGTACAAAGCATATGGCAAGATGGGCTGTAGGAAGGTAGCAAGGCCATCTTTTGTGAGGAAAGGGAAAGATTATTAAAAAGACAGGAAAGAAAGAAAAGATTACAATGGAAAGCAGAATAGACTCTGAACTTTCTTTTAATCAAAGGGCAGCTAAAGCAAATAGATGGAAGATGAAGTCAAAGAGCTGACCTGAAAATTTCAAAGGATAGCTAATGAAGATACAGAAAAATATTACAAAGAAATGTGCAACATCCTACAGTAAGAAAATCAAAAGAGATGTAGTAGATATATAACCGTTTGTCAATTTGAGGATTAAAAATATAGGGGTGGAATTTAGCCTGTCAATCTGGATGTAGGCAATGAGTCCACTATGTTGGCATGACATTCTCCTGAGAATTCTGATATATCCAGTGTTCCTTCTTAGGGGCAGGAGACATTATCTCTCTCAGTTTATTTCCTGCAAGACCTCCCTGAGGAGAAGCCACATGGAAACCCCTGCCAGCTATGAGATGCTTACACCACCACTGGATCTAAAGACTTTATATCCACCGGGCTGTGATCATCTTGCATTCAGCATCATTGCATGTGTTTCATGAGTCTGAAGAGGACTTTATAGATTGGTATCAGACAAATGAGCTAATATCAGATTTATGGATTTGGACTGGGCTGAGTTATGATGTACCTTTTGTATAAAGCTTTCTTTTATATACATATGAATGCATAAGAATTTGTTTCTTTAGTCTACCCAGACTGATACATTATGGCATCTTTGGAGTGGGCCACTGGAGAAACAAATCATATAAATGGAGAGTAGATATTTGTTTAACTTCTGCTTCATAGCAGTGTTTCTTCTTTGGCTAGCTAGAAGTTTGATATACCCATGCAGTTTACTGGGTTGTTTTCTAGAAAGAATATGGGAAGTTAAAGCTTTAATTATTTTGTTTCATTATAGTCTTTGGTTAATCCATTGTTATATGGTAAAAATGAAACTTGTTAATGTATATTTTGAGCTCAGGTATAGAATTCACTATTCAAATTTCTCAGAAGCCATGCTACTTAAGGAAAATGGGTGATAGAAGGTCAGCATGGCTGGACACAAGGAAAGAATATGCTCCACCTATCAAACTGAATGCGCTTAAGAAATTTTCAAGTGTTGAGTTAAAATGAAAGATTCTTTCAGCAAAATACTGAATGATGGAGGAAACATCAAAGAAGATGCAAAGGATATACAGGGTTACTTTACCAAAAAGAACTGACCAACCTTCCATCATATCAAGAGGTAGCACATGAGCAAGACCCAGTGAAGCTTATGGAAGAAGTTCTAGTAGCATTGAAAGCCTTAGCCAAAAACCAGTCTCCAGAAATTGATGGAACACAAATTGAAGAAGCACTGGAAGTCCTTACTAGTCTTTGCCAGGAAATTTGGAAGACAGATACTTGTGCAATTGATTGGAAAGTTGCACATTTGTATTAATTCCAAAGAAAGGTGACCCAACAGAATTATATAAGAATATCATTAAGATCACATGCAATACATCTTTTTGCTGAAGATTATCCAAATATGATTGCAACAGTACATTGGCAGTAAGTAGCCAGAGGTTCAGGCCATATTCAAAAAGGGAAGTGGGACAAGGAATATCATTGAGGGTGTAAGGGTCTTGGGTGAAATCAGAGACTACCAGAAAAATGCTTACCTGTGTTTTGTTCATATACAAGGGAATTTGACTGTGTGTCATTAAAAAATGGATAACCTTGAGTAGAATGGGGATTCTGGAAAACTTCATTCTGATCATGTTTAAGTGGAACTTAAACATGTGTGAACAGTACAAAGGAATGAATAGTTTAAAATCAGGAAAGTTAAATTTAAGAGTTGTATCCTCTCTATATACTTCCCCTCCCCCAATCCATACTTATTTAATCTTTGTGCAGAAAATATCATCAGAAAATCTAAATTTTATAAAAAGAATTCAGCATCAGGATTGGAGAATGGCTTATTAGCCACCTGCAATACGCAAATGACATGAACTTGCTTATTGACTGTGAGGTGTCTTGAGGCACTTGATGATGAAGATCAAGGATTACAGCCTTCAGTTTGAATCACAACTCAAGTAGGCCAAAATCTTGACTGCTGCTTCAATTGATGTTGTTAAAGATTTTGCCTTGCTTGAATCCACAAACAATATTTATGGCCATTGGACTCAAGGGATCAAAAGGCTTATTGCTGCACAAGACCTCTTCAGAGTATTGAAAAGCAAGGACTTTAAGGACTAAGGTAAACCTGATCTAAGATATAATATTCTCATTTACCTTATATAGTTGTGAAAGTTGGACATTAACTAAGGAATACTGAAGAGGAATTGGTGGACTTGAAATGTGGTGTTGGTGAACAATAGAAAGTACTACTGATTGCAAAAAGGACAAACAAATCTGTCTTGAAGATGTATGGGTAGAATGCCCCTAAGAATCAAGGATGGTGAGAATCCATCTTACATGTATTGGATATGTGGTCAGGAAAGACCAGTACTTGGAGAATGATATCATGCTTGATAATGTACAAAGTTTCCAAAAGAGAGGAAGGTCCTCAATAAGAATAAGTTATTTTGACCCAGGACAGGTAAACCCCTCAATAGCAGTAATTAGAGTAGTGATACCATGTATGAGGAGGAGGTGGAGGGGAGAAAGGGGGAACCAAAGGCAATGATCAATAAATAACCCCCACCCTCACCCCTGGAAACAAACAAAAGAAACATGGGTGAAGAGCGACAGCAGATGGTGTAAAATACATATAATAAAAATTATTTATCATTTATTGAAGGTTCACAAAGGATCGATGGTGTAAGAGGGAGGAGGTCAAAGAGGAGATTATACCAGAGGCTTATGTCAGTGTTTCTCAACATTCCTACTCTTAGGCAAATATAGGATGATGAAAAAATTAAAACAAGTACAGAAGAGCCAAAATATAACCTCATGTACATCCCACCTGAATTGGAGACATCTCAGCAACAGTTTTTAACTCATCCCACACCATTGGCCAAAGACCAAAGAACTTCTGAATAGGCATCAAAAATATGACACAAAGAAAGCAAAAGGAAGGAAACAAAAGACAAAATATATCTGAGGAGATGTGGGAAATTGGTTATGAACATTAATGTGACTAGAAATATTGATGAATAAAGATGTGTGATCTGACCTGGGGATCAGTCAATGTGGGTTCCTGAAAGGGGGACTGGGAATGGAGAGGGCAAGAGACGTGAGAAATGGAGACAAGACAGGATTCTGATCAAGTCTCTTTTATTGAGCCAAAAGGCAAGGTTAATATAGGCTAGCTGAGGAAGGGGGAGGTACATATATGGAAATGAGGGACAAAAGTGAATAACGAATCATATGCATATAATATGGCAGGAAGCAGTTCTCAAACAGGTCCATATGCTAATTAGGTGAGCTTCCTAGCGCATAGAAACAACATTACTAATATTCTACCAATGATCATAAAGGCCACATATGAAATAGATCAATAGGCATAAAGGTCACACAAACCATAAACTATCAAAAAAACAAAGGCAGGAAATAAATGATATACATATTAAACATAAAGACAAAAGCGGGAAATAAGCAAAATATGTATTAAACTTAAAACAAACTAAGTTATAAACAGGGACTGTTCGTAAAGGTCGATAATGGCATCACTGGGGATGGGAACAGCATTTGGCTTCCCACAGATGTGAGCAGAAATTTTCAAAAATCATTTAAAGAAGTCAGTAAAGACTTAGAAATTTGCAAAGAACTGGAGTTGGAAAGGAAAAAAAGAAGTGACAGAACTAAAGAAAAATAAGCTTTCATTGAGCAGTATTTTGCATATAGAACCTTTCAAATTTGCAAATCAAGGCTTATTTTGTGTTTTATGAACCATGCAAAAACGTTCAATTGCTTGGATCAGAGCAAACTATAGAGAATGTTGCAAAGAATGGGAATTTCAGAACACTTAACTTTACTCAACCAGAATCTGTAAAAATAACAATAGGCAGTCATTTGATAGGAATCAGAGATATTGGATGTTTCAAAAACAACAAAAGGGTGTTTAAACCTCTCACTATACTTATTCAATTTGTATACTAAACAAGTAATCTGGGAAGCCAGACTGCACAAAGACTAATATATAACTGTTAGAAGGTTTATTAACAACCTGCAGAATTCAAATTTACTTGCTGAAGAATTGCTTAACAATGAAGATAAAACTGCAATCTTTAGCTTAGATTCCCCCTCATGGTTCTAATCACAGCTGGATCCCGGATCACGGAGGGATCTCAGGAGACACATCCAGACTTTCCCTTTTGTTGGCCCCCAAATCCCTCCTGCTGCTTCTGAGATGGCTTATTTTATACGAAGCAGATTGGCCATCAACAGTAACCTTCGCAATTGTTCATAGGAGCCCTGGTTACATAGTGGCTACACATGGTGCTTCTAACTGCAGTGTCAGCCATTCAAACGCACAGCTGCTTCACAGTGGAGTCTTTCTCGTCCACTAAGGAGTGACGGTCAGCCAAGCAGCACTTCAGCCCTTATTCCCTATCTGTGAGGCAGAATCAATTTGATGGCAGTGAGTTTGGTTTGTTTTAACAAAGGGGGATCATTTAATCCGATCCATATCTCCCCTGATTCTTCTTATCTAGACCCATCAAAGAAAAGAAGATAATTTTGTGGGAGTAACAATAGCTATGGCCAGGAGAGCTATGTTAAATAACTCACTGCACTACAGTATTCCTTGTTGTCTACCACTGGCATTTAGGAAATAAAAACATTTTTTAAAATATTCAACTCTTACATATTATATTTTGATAACCTACATATGAAGTAATATTACACCGAATGTATTTCCTTGTTTTTCCTTAACTGTATTAGAAATTACTGCATATTTTATAATATTTTCAAGATGGTAGAAGTTTTGTGGTTAAATATTTTCATAATTTTGTTTATTGCTATTCTGACTTTGAAATATCATTATTATCTGTGTTCACTTAAGCCAAATAATCTAGCAACATACTTATTGAAGCACCTATTCTTTCTAGTTGAGTATAATTATGATTCATCATACAAATAAATACAGATGAACAAAACAGAATAACTAGTGACCTGGAAAGAACAGAAGTATAGAAGTCAGACTTCCCCATTAAAACACAAGAGCAAAGATCACAACTTTTCTTTTTTCTTAATTCATTATTCTGGCTTTGGCCAAGGTCTCATAGACCTAGTTTAACGAAAGGATAATGATAGTTTATTTCTCCTTTTTTCCACTGTCAATTAAATATTATTAAAATATGTCTCTAGCCATCCTTTGAAAAAACATTTTAACATGAAATAATGCAATTTAGTGAGATTTTGTTAATTACGTGTTCTCACCATTTTATATAACATCTTTTGAGTGATAAGCTTAATAATAGTACCTACTTAATAAAATTAACATATACTTAATTAGAATATGCAAAACACGTGTCTGACATCTTGACAAGTTACTGAATCACATCGAACTGCATTGAGAAACACGTAATGATTTAAACAGCTGGTTCGATGGTAGAGCAAACATTGTTTGAGTTCTACAAAATTCAACCTCTGCCATAATACAGTCTTCATTCTAGGAGTACATATTTCATATGAATGACTTAGACAGTGAGAGGAAAATAAATAGTCAATTTGAATTATGAGAGGAAAATAAAGTCAATTTTCATTCATAAAATTCTTCAATATTTCTGTTATGGTACCTACAAAACTCCGATGTTTTCCTGCTTTCCTGAGATGAAATATCTGTAGTAAATTATATTTACTGAAGATAATTACAAAAGCAGTTACAAAAATACATCAAATGGTGAATTGCAGTGTGATTTTGAAGCCTGATTCAGAAATCATAAACAAGTATTATCTTTTGGTCAGATAAATCTTGGCTGAAAGCAGAGAATTCTAGAAAGCCTGTGCAGACTACGATACTGTGTGGATCATGTTAATTATGGATTACATTGTGAATTGTTAGAATTCCAGAACACTAACTGCAGTCATGCTAAATATATAGAGTAAGATATAGTCATTCAAAGAGAATAAGGGGATATTGCATGTTTCAAAATCAGGAAGTGGGTCCATCTTTTCATCATACCCAGTCAATCCACACGCTGAGAAATAAACCCCATAAATAAAGAATGGAGCCTCAGGAATGGAGGAAGACTCACTAACAGCCTTTGAAACACAGATGACATAAGTTTGCTTTCTGAAACAGAATAGGACTTGAAGTAATTACTGCTACAGATGATATATTCTTATTCTAAAATACCAGAGTGTTCTAATAAAAAAGTGTGCTTGAGCATATCATTATGAAGAAACAGAACCTGGAGAAGGATATCATAAATGGTAAACAGTCAACAAAGAGGGCTGAGCACCAGTGGCATAGTGGCTGTGTGCGGGACTGCGGCCCACTGGGTTGGAGGTTCAAATCCAGCAGCAAGGCTGGGCCTCCTACTACCACCACCAGAGGGCAGTGATGCCCCCCCCCGAAAAAAAAGTCAACAAAGAAAAGGAAGAAACTCTATTAGATGATTTGGCATATTGGCTGCATTAAGGAGTTCAAACAAAGCTTACATGTGAAATGATGGAGAGTGCAATGTTTTCTTATACATGATGTCTTTATGTTTCAGAACTAACACCTTGATATATAACAACAGTGTACTAGGCAAATAGAGTATAGTCTCATTTCTTAAAAGAGAGAGAGAGAAGAAAGAGACCCTCTTTTCACGTGTTCATATTCTGCTTATCTTGTGCCCTTCATTTATGCAGTCATTTAAGGTTATGACTCCTTAAAAACAGCTGAACTATGAACATTTTTAGTGAAATATCTGTAAATATTCAGATATAATAGAACTATTAATGATACATAATAAAAGCCAAATAATAAATTATGAATAATGGTGATATAGAGATGAATGAGTCAGGCAGGATAAATTATATGAAGTTAGGTAAAAATAGAAACAGATTCATACATCATTTCAATTGTTCAGAGTTTGCCTAATGATGCCAAATGAAGCCATGCCAGGAACATTCAGCCTTGCTGCTGAAATGTTCTCACCAGCTCCAAATTTAAACCCCAGAGTACTACCCAATAAGCTAAAGAAATGATGTTCCAACTAAATAGCTGGAAATTCATTCAGATTCAGAGTTAATAAACATAAAATCAAAAAGAAAATGCACACAAAGCATCAAATAATAGATGGTAAAGGACAAATACTGCTTTTATTTTAATGTCAAACTTACATTAAAAAAAGTTTGCAAAAATATAGGATCATTATAAATATATATTAACTATTTTTGTAGTTCTGGTTTAATTGTATCTGATTTTTCCAACAATAAATGCACTGCTCATAATATCATACCTGAAAAATTAATGAAAGCATATTTCTCTTTTTAAGTACTTTGTCTTCTCATCTTGTACCTAATGATAGCACTTTTACCCTCCCTCTTTTCTTTTTTTCTTATTATCTTTCTGTCTTTGTAGAAAGAAAACCTAGTGCGTTTTTCTAGGCAACAGTAATAATTTTTAAAGTTAATTTTTATAATACAAACATTTATTTTACTGATGTATCACTTAAAAGATTCCCTCAGTGATTGGAGTGAGAAATAAATTACACTTTAAAATAGTAACAGAGAGACTGATTAAAAGGCTTTTCTATAGCTTAGGCCACAAATCTTGAATTGTGGTTGGAATCCCAATTTTATTTAGAAAGGCAGGAGATTAGATTTGTTATAAATTGCTCACAGCAAAGAAGATTTTTGATTGTATAAAAGTCCCACTTCTGGGAAAGGGAAAAAAATGGATTCTTTCCAAATTTCTCTAATGACTAAATATTCTTTGGAGCAATAAAAAATAATTCACTATATTCTGTCTAAATATTTTAAATAATAATTTTCTAAATTTTCCAGCATGTTAATTGTATTTTGGATAATAAGGTGGTCATAGGTAGCAATTTACAAAACAAAAGTGTATATTCTAAGAATGTAACTATTAAGAAATTCCCTGTAGGAACTTCTTCCTTAAGGGCATCCTTTTTCATTCCTGAGAGTCCTGCTATTTTCACATCAGTATAATTATAATCTCAACTCTTTTTTTTCTTTTCAAATTAGGCCACAAATATATGCATACTTTAATAAATACAGTTCACTTTGCCAGTTGCTAAACTTTACACATATAAAACCAAAACTCTTCAATATCGTTCACTTAGGGTGTTCTTTCTAAAAATGATTTCTCTGTCTTTATAATTCGATAAAATTTCAGTTCATTTACTCTCATTAATTCATGGCAACCCATTGTATACTTTCACAGTATTTAGTACATCTATTGTAGTTCTTTCAACATTCTTGCATATGTGATATATTTTGGTGTAGACAAATAAGCTGTCATCAAAAAATTAAAAGGTTGGTACTTACAGTATTACTCTTCCTAAATTTTACTATGTAATGACAAACGGTAACAAAAATGATGTCACTTGCGAGAAGGATGACCCTTTCTACTCCTGTAAAGAATGATGGTCTCTGAAACCCAAAAGCATGATTTGACCCTCTCTTCAAGGGTCTTTGTGAGCCAGAATTGACTAGATGTGTTTTGTTTAGAGCTGCAAAGGAAATATTCCATTACTTTATATTTTGGTCATTTTCAATTATTTCATATTTTATACTTTTTTATAAATCTGCAGAGAATGCAATTATAATTCTCTTTCAGTTTCAATTTGGGTGTTACTGAAATTTTAATGTTGCTCTTTTTAGGTTCTGAGAGTCCACTCTGACTTACAGTGACTTTTGTAGAGCAGAATAAAATACTTCTTGTGATTGCTGAAGCCTGGTGCTATAGGGATTCTGAGTTGAGATGTGATCTGCATGATCAGCAGTTCCAAACCTTCAACTTCTCTGAGGGAAAAGATGCATTTTTCTACTCCTGTAAAGATTTACAGTCTCAGAAACCCCACAGGGGCAGTTCCATGCTGTCTTATAGAATTACTATGAATCATCCCTGATGCAACATAGCAAATTTTTAAAGAGTTTTGGTCTTGCTCCATTCTCACAAATAATATATATTTTCCAAATGCTTCAGCTACTGAAGGAGTCTATCTCTTATATATGAGCTTTACATCAATAAGAGCTTCATATCAAGGAGTAAATAAATATCTAGAAAACATCTCAGTCCAGTCAAACTTAAGTCCTTAAGTCTGTTATTAGTTCAGAAGTCACCCTTCTTACTCATGCAGCCACATTCAATGATTCAGAATGCAGAAATATTATGGCTTCAGGGTGCAAGGTCATGTGGATTCAATGGAAGTGGAAGCATCACAGTAATTGCCTCCATTCACATATATTGATAGTCCTCTTAGTTTTCATATATTCTAAGCTCATATCCAAACTTATTACAAAACTACTTTTGCTGGTTGACTAGTAATTTCATTTAATGAGATTAAATGAAACTTTGTTTAAGCTTTCATTTTGTTGATTTTGTAATAAATTCTGGGATGTTTTAATTCTGATTGTCCACAAAGTTTATGTAATATCCTCATATTCTATAACTTACAAATTTAAAGTCTTGTGTGAGATATAGAATGAAAATTTTAGAAATGTTTAAGTTGAAAGGAATGTTTAATTTAGGAGACCCTACATCATGGGTGGGCAATGTCCAGTCCACAGGCTGTAGAAGTCCCTGGACACCATTTGCTTTGGGCCTGCCAAGGCAAACGTGGTCAAAATTAAGGAATCTAGCTCTTTTCGTAGCACCATAAATTTTATTTAAGTGAATCATAATAACAATGTATATCTTAAGGTCAAAGCAAACAAAACTCTCTAAGGACAGACAAGACAAACATGTGTACACAACAGGACAGCCACAAGTATGTTTTTCCTCATCAGCCTGTGACTCAGTAGACTGGGAGTGCATACATTGATAAAGTGTTAACACAATCTAGTGAAACTGTTGGATTCTGGTGATGATAAAATAGGATGCTATGAGATGATCCCTTGAGAGATTGATGACTTCCTCCTGATAACTGATAACAACGTTGTCAATCTCTTTGCCAACATTGACAATAACTCCAATCCAAACTTCATCTACGTATCCACCATCAAAAATCCTCAAAACAAAACAAAATAAAAATGGACTCTAGGGTGAAAATGAAGGAAATTACAGTGTACAGAAAAGACCTCAAGATTTAATGGTACAGATGTTGCATATGTTCCAAATCCTAAATGCAGGATTAGGACAGCAACCAAAGCAAAACAAAATGACTACTACAAAAAACTGATAAAAATGCCTATTTTTCCAGGAGAAAGGGTCAACTGATCTCCCCCCCCCCACCCACCCCCGACCCCTACCAAATTGAAGTCAGGAGAAAACTAGTGTGCCTAGGTGGTGGTACTGCATTAGCAATAATGTAAAAATCAATATGGAAGGCCAAATAGGTCTGGATAAAATCAATGATCTTCAGTAGAGTTTGGAATCACAGCACACTGCTTTCCTTAAGTTTCATGAAAGAGAAAGCACTATTCAGATGAATTATGTTTAGCAAGAAAGCAAATCACAAAGAAGATGAGGCCTCGTGTAGAGGAAGGTATTTGAAAGAGTATGTGGTGGCAGCTGCACAGTTGTTGGTATCAGACAAAGTAGGATTATTTCAGGGTGTTATTTTGTATCTGAGAACTGTGTCAGATCAGATTAGTGGCTTGGTACAAGATCTTGAAGAAACACGGAAGTATTCTGCAAGATATTTCCAATTTTTCTCTTCTGGCTTTGGACAATAATACAGACTGCCAACTGTTTTTGTTCATGGAATAACTGCAGAGTTTGAGAGGATTTTCTCTCTCTGGAAGGGGTGAACACTAGAGAAGTGTGCTTTGTGAATTTAAAAATGTAAGCTAATCTTTGAAAAGTTACGTAGTCTTACTATAAATGGAGCACCAGCGATGGTTGGCTTCCAAAAGAGTTCATTACACTTGTCTAGGAAGAACTGAAGCACCTCAGTCATGACCTAGGCAATTTAATCATATGTTTTTGAATGTCTCTGTGAACAATCATTGAAGCTCAGCAATGTGAAGTCAACAATATGCAAAATTTTATCAAAAGGAGAGGGTTTAGCAGCTGCCATTTTAAGGAGTTACTGAAGGATCTCTACTCTGAGAACAATGATCTTTTTATCACTGTGAAGTATGGTGGCTGAGTCAGAGAGACATCATCATGAAATTTTGCATGATTTCAGTATAAAGTCAAGCAATTTAAGAAAATGAAGGGAAAGCTATCAGGGAACTGAAGGATGGCAAGCGAGTGTGTACTGAAGCACTGATGGTGAACCTTACCAAGTACCTCACAGAGCTGATCATCAAGCTGCAGGGCCACAGACAGGTTCTCAGCAACCTGATTTCATGTGTGAAGTCATTTGAAGCTGCAATAGCATACACTATCAACATGAAAATATTAGAAAATTTCTAAGGAATGAGAATACTGTTTCTTCATTAAAGAAAACAGACCTAGTAAGGAAATGACCATTATTTTTGTAAACTGCCTTTATTTGCATTTTTAAGAATAATTTTAAAAGATGCTTACATGTACATTTCAGCCTTTTAATTCTTTAAAATTGTGACTGTCATGGCATAGTTTTCCAGGGTAAAATTCATGTAATTTCAAACCCTTAGATTTAGCCCTCTGGAAAAATGGTGCATTCATTACAAATACTCTAAGACTCTATTGAGAAGGGCAATCTAATTAAATTATTATAGCTGCTTCTCTTTTAAGACAAACAAAGCTATATCATTTAGGTCAGCATGGTTGAAATGTGAAATAAAGTGATAAAACATTACATATATCTTACACATTTTTTTAAACTTCAATTAAAAGTTTTTGAATTTGTATAGTAGAATTAGTAGCAGGAAAAATGCATATTCTAGGATTTAAAACCAGAAAATAAATGGGATTTACTACTATTGTAATACAAGTTCATATTTTCCAAATAAAATAGTGTGCTAGTCCGGGTGAACTAGAGAACCAAACTCATAGACTTGCATATGAATATAAGGGAAAGGTTTATATACAGGAGGAATGCAACATTGAAAAAGTATCCCACCCCAGTTCAGTTCAAAGTCATAAGTCTGATATTAACCCATATGCCCAATATCAGTTTGTAAAGTCTCCTTTCAACTCACGAAGTCACAGGCCAGTGGGTGCAGAGTCCCGGCACTGGCAGGGGTCTCCCCAGGGCTCCTCACTTCCATGGTTCAAGGTCCATCAACAGCATCCAGTGGTGGCAGAAGCAACTCAGCACTGGTAGGACTCCATGTGACTTCTCCAGCTTCAGAGGTCTGGTTCCATCAGGGTAATGCCATGTGGCTTTTCCTCTGGAACGTCCAGCTCCTCGGATGCTGACATCTTGTCTTGTCTTGTCTCTGAGACTAACTCCCAACAACTGGGGAGATAGCTTCTCATTTCCATGAAGGCAATATCGTGAGATTTCCCAGAAGTCTCAGGAGAAAGCTATGCCCACATGGAGGTCTCATTGGTTGCTCAATGGCTTTCTCCAGATAAACAGGCTAGACTCCACCCTTACATCTCAATCATGAAATTAACATAAGCACATGACCGCCACAAATATTATATAGACTCAATCACAGTTACTGTTCAATTTGTGAAATATAATGCATGAAATATATTTTCCTTCAGTTTTCTTTCTTATGATGTGGGATATAAAGCTTTGAAATCTTTCCTTGTGATGCTGGATTAAAAAAAAAGCCTTTCCCACAGATTAAAACCCCTATTATATGAAGCAACACTAATATTAAATAATTGTTTTACTTTATGGCCAGACTAATCATGTTAGTACTAAGTATACCCAATACTTTATCAAAGTATCTTGGTTCAGATCTCCCTAGGAGACCTTATATGCTGGTCACAGATATTTTTAATAGCCTATTCCTGAAAATGCTCATCATTTCATCGTAATTTTGGATCAGTCATAAGATCCCATTTCTAAATTCACACATGGTAATTATGCCTTTTAGCCAATCAGTGCTATTTATATTGATATAAACAATAATGTTCAAATTCACTCTTCCATTTGTCTTTTCTTTAAATGAATTCATTGCAGTAAGCCAATCAGAGTATTTGTTCTGTTGTTTGATTTTTTTTTATGCAGCATAGTAGCTGTGTATGATTTACAACCATTCCTTTAGATACGAGAGTAATAGATCTTGAGAATTTTGTAATTCTCTGTCTAAATTATATTTTAGTTTGAATATATCTAATTTTACTTTGAATAGCTTGACTTTTTATTTTTTCTGTAAAAGTCTTGTTTATTGAGCTTATCATCCTTTTGAGAAGGTATAAACTCTCTCAATTGTATACTGTGCAAATACATTTTCTCAGTGACCTGTATTTTTTATATAATTGGAGTGGAATTATAGGATTATCTTTTAATTGTAACTAATGCAATTTACTATTTATTTCTTTTGGTGACTTATGCTTTCAGAATCTTGTCCCATATAGTTTTACTAAACACAAATTTGCAAAATATTCTGTTTGTAAAAATGTTCTATTTTTAGCTTTAAGTGTGGATTTCTAGCTCCATTAGAGTAACTTTAAAAAAATAATTTTATTGGAGACTTTTACATATCTTATCACAATACATGCATTCATCCTGTTTCAAGAACATTGGCACATATGCCACCATCATCATTTTGAAAGCATTCTTTTTCCACTTAAACCCCTGATACCAGTTCCCCATTACTTTCCCTTCCTTGCCCCCCACCCTCCCTCATGAACACTTGATAAGTTATAGAATACTTTTCCCCTTATCTTACATTATCCTCCATCACCACTCACCTACTTTTCCATTATTCATCCCCCGGGGAGGGGATTCTAGTTTTATCCTTGAATTCTATTCTCCCTTCCTCCATCTACCATCCCTTAATCCTACTGGTATATCTACTCTCATTGTTGACCCTGAGGAATTCATCTGGATTCTCTGTGTGGTGGGCAGGCTCTTATCTGTAGCAGTATGCATGCTCTTGTCTAATCTGATCTGTAAGGTAGAATTGAGGTCATGATAGTGGGGGGAAGGAAGCACCAAAGAGCAAGAGGAAAGTTGTGTGATTCATCAGTGCTATATTGCATATTAACTGACTCATCTACTCCCTGTGACCCCTCCTTAAGGAGATATCCAATTGTCTACTCAATGCCCAACCCCCTCCTTCACCTTGAATATGGTTTTGTTCTGGGTATTAGACGCCTAATACCTGATCCCATTGACACCTCATGATCACCCAGGCTGATGTGCTTCTTCCAAGTGGGGTTTGTTGCTTATGAGCTAGAAGGCCGCTTGTTTACCTTCAAGTTTTTAATATCCAAGATGCTATATCTTTTGATATCTGGACACCATCAACTTTCCTCACCACACTGCTTATGTACCCATTTTGCCTTCAGAGATCTTGGTGGGAAGGTGAGCATCATGCAATGCCAGATTATTAGACAAAGGTTTTCTTGTGTTAAGGGAGTACTTGAATTGAGATCTAACGTCCATCTTCAACCTTAATACTTAACATATTGATATGAATAAGTAGTTCTATTTCCTTGTTATTATATGTGTATTTACATATGCCAATGCCTGCATTTAGAACTTTATAAGTGTCCTTGGCCTCCTGATTCTTTCCTCTATTTCCTTTGACTTTCCTCTTGTCCCAACATCATGTTCTGTCCTAATTTGGGTTTAGTACATTGGGTTTGCTGCATTGACTTTGATTAAACCCCACTAGGCACCCTACAACCATCCTTCCATTGATTATAGCAAGGAACTTGGTGTTCCTTGTCCCTGAGTTGATTACCAGCCTCCTTCCTTTCTCCTCTTACCAGCCTCCTTCCTTTCTCCTCTCATCCCTCATATCCCCCCAGAACCATTGGGGGGGGGGTTCCATTATTTTCATCTCTAATTTATTTATCCCACTTATCTTATCTAGATATACATGCAACTAGATTAATGAGTGCAAAACCCAGCAAAAGCAAATAAAGCAACAAAGAAAGTCAAAACCAACAAAACAATAGCAATAACATACAAAAACAAAAATAACAAAAAGAAAACCACTGACAAAAATGAAAAGGATTATAGGTCCTTCGGCGTCTGTTTGTTGGCCTTCATGAGTGTTTTCCTGTCGAGTCTGATGGAGTGCCACACTATCTCCCAAGTCTATTTTTTGTATTCCTTGGGAGTTTCGTCACTCTATTCACCCTACTGTTCTGCTACATGCACTCAGTGCCTTGCCCAGCACGATGGGCCCGAACTGTGCACTCACTCTTCCCACTTTATGTCTCCAGTACTGTGCCCTGCAACACCATGATTCAGTGAGGGACATTGTGTTCCATGGTGGAAACATTACTATGGTCCTCCCTGTTCTGCTCTGAGCAGGAGCATCATTCTTGGGGCTTGATGAGTTAGAATGTCCCTTCTTCTATCTCCATCCTTTTTTGTTCCTCACATGTGCTCTACTCTGAGGCGCTCCTCTCCACCATACTGTCCTCTGAAGTGCAGTCTTCTCGGGGGTGGGGAGGTGTCCTGTCCCACAGACCTCTCTATTGGTTCCCTGGAAGATGGCAGTATATTCTATTCACATCTTGGTGCATTGGGTTGAAGCATAGTCTCTCTCTCACGATCCTGTGAAGACATAAACATTACCCTTCCCTTCAGCAGGTTAGTGTCTGCTCTGACCCTCCACTCATGTCTTTTTTCCCTCTTTATTTCTCCTCTTACTTAGTTGGCTGCCATGTGCATCCCTGGATTGGGTTTAGCCCTTGTCATAGTTGCTTGGCCTCACTCTAGGGATGTATGGGAAGAGTAGCTTTCCCCCATGCCCTGCTTTTCTTTTTAAACTTACCTCAGTGGACTCATGTTGTACTTGCCCTTTTTTGCCTGACTTACTTCACTTAGCATGATTTCCACCAGTTCTTCCCATGTGGTAATGTGCTTCATGTGTTCATCATTGACACATAGTATTTCATTTTACATAAATACTGCGGTTTTGATCCATTCATCTGCTAATGGATCATTTCCAACTCTTTTTTCAATTGTGAACTATGCCATGATGAATATTGGAGCACAGATGCCTGGCCATATTTTGTTTCCTATCTCTTCTGGGTATATGTCCTGGTGGGGGATTGCTGGCTCATAGCTCAATCTCCATCTCTTTTGGATATCGCAATATCTATTTCCATAATGGCTGTATGTAACACAGGTCCATCAGCAATTGATGAGAGTTCCTATCTCACTACTGCCCCCCCCCAACATTTGTTAATTTCTCAGTTTTTGAATTGGACTATCTTTGAGGGTGTTAGGTGGTATCTCATAGTTGTTTCATTTTGCATTTCTTTTATGGCTATTGATCAAGAACATTTTCTCATATGCTCATTAGCATTTTGAATTTATACTCCTGTGAAACTTCTGTTCAGGTCCTTTGCCTACCTCCTCAGTGGGCACTTAGTGTGTTTTTTTCCCTTATTTTAACCTTGCCAAGTATTGTAGATTTTAGTAATAAGGCCTCCATCTGATGTTTGATTGTTAAGGATGTTTCCCATTCTGTGGGTTCTCTTGCTATTTTCTTGGTGAATTCTTTCCATGTACACAGGTGATTTATCTTAGGTATGTCCCATTTGTCAATGTGTGACTCCTTCGTATTTGTATCTTTCCCTATTTCTGATAGCCTATGTGATCCCTATCCCAATTTCCTCATAAAGATCCCTAGTAGTTTTGCATTTAACCTCAAGATCTGTGATTCACATTGAATTTATTCTTGTGCATGGAGTGAGGTAAGGACATTACTTCATTTTTCTGCAGGTAGATATCCATTTTTCTTTTTTCCAGCACCACTAATTGAAGAGGGTAGCCCCTTACCATTAGATATTTTTGGCCCGTATCAATTATCAGTTATATGTATGTTGCTGTTTTGATTTCTGTGTCTTCTGGTTTTTTCCATTGGTTTGAATATCTGTCATTATACCAGTGGCACATTGTTTTTGACCACTGTGACTATATAATTTGTTCTAAAGAGAAGTAGCTAAAGTCCTCCCTGCTTGTCCTAATTCTTGAGGAGTTCTCTCCTACTTCTAGGCTTTTTTCCCTCCCCACATGAAGTTGGTAATCAGTTTTTCCAATTTTTTGTAGAAGGATGATGGCATTCATATTGGGATAGCATCAAACTCTACCCTTGGGCAGAACTGATATCCTTACTATATTGAGTCTTCCAATCTATGCACATGGGGTATTCTTCCATTTGTTGAGATCACTATTTTTTTTATAGTAGTGTTATATAATTTTTCTGGTACATATTTTTTTTTGTTTTCTGTGTCAAGCATATCCCTAGATATTGCCATTTGTGCTTGGCTATTGTAAAGGGTGCTCCCTTTTTAATTGCCTCTTCTGTGATTTTGTCAGATGGATATAGCAGACTGATAGACTACTCTTCATTCATCTTGTATCCTGTCACTCTGCCATATTCCTCTATTGTTTTTGACACAACTTTTGTGGAGCTGAGGGGATTTTCAATGTATAAAATCATACCATCTATAAATAATGATAATTTCACCTCTTCCTTCTGCAGATGAATGCCTCTGATATCTTTTCTTTGTCTTATATTGTTGGCTAGGACCTCCAGTACTATGTTAAATAGGAGAGGGGATAAGGGACATCCTTGTCTGTTTCCCTTTTCCACTGAAACTCTCCATTGACTATCACATTGGCTGTTGGTTTTTCATATATAATTTGTATAATATTGAAAAAATGCTCCTCTATTCTTATCTTCTTGATTGTCTTAAACAGGAATGCATGTTGGATGCTGTCGAATGCTTTCTGTGCATGTATCAATATTATTATATGATTCTTATAATTCTTCCTGCTAAAGTGGTGAATAATACTAATAGTCTTTCATATGTTAAACAATCCTTGCCTCCCTTGTATGAATCCCACTTAATCATGGTGAATTACCTCTTTTAATGTGTTTTTGTATTCTATTGACCAGTATTTTGTTGAGGATATAAGGGATATTGGTCTGTAATTCTCAATTTTTGTGGGATTCTTGCCTGGTTTAGTATCAGAGTTACACGAGCTTCATAGAAAGAGTTTGGGAGTTTTTTGTCTTTTTCTATGTCTGGGAAGAGTTTGTGTAGTATTAGTGTCAATTCTTCCCTGAAAGTTATGTAGAATTCTCCTGTGAAGCCATCCTCACCTGGTGACTTTTGTCGTTGTTGTTGACAATCCCTTGATAATCTAATCTATTTATTCTTAGGGGCTGTTAAGATTCTCAATCTGGAATAATCTAGGGAGTGATTGTTTTTCCAGGTATTTGCCCGTATCTTCCAAGTTGCTGAATCTTTTAGAGTACCGGTCTTCACAGTACTGTGTAATTATCCTTTTCTTTTCAATAGGGTCCATTATAAAGTCCCCTGTTTCATCCCTGAACCTTGCTATTGAAATTTGCTCCTTCCTTTCTTTGATTATGCTTGCCCGAAGGATATCAATTCTGTTAATCCTTTCAAAGGACCAACTTTTAGCTACATTATTTTTTTCCATAGATTTCTTGTTTTCCCTCCCCTGTATCTCAGCTCTGATTTTTTATTATTTCTTTACTTCTATTGATTCTGCTTTAATTGGGGTAAATTTTGTGCCAGCATAAGTTTCTCTTTTTTTTTCATCTGTACATGTATTGCTATCAGCTTTCTTCTGATAAATGTCTTTGCTGTGTTACAAAGGTTTGGTACATTGCATTTTCATTGTCATTGGTTTCTAGGATCCTTCTGACTTCATCTCTCATCTGGACCCAAATCCGTTTCTTTTTTAATCTTTTTAATTCATCCAATAGTGTATCCTTGCTTTCTTCATGGCCATTTTGTTGGTTTCAAGTCTTATGGCAAAATGGTCAATGAGAGATGTCTGTATCACCTCTATGTGCTTGAAATTACCCAGGTTTCACTGTGCCCCAACATGTGGTCTATCTTGGAGTATGTGCCATGTATGCTTGAAAAGAATGTGATTATTATTATTATTATTTATTATTATTATTATTATTTGCATTTGAGTGGAAAGCTCGGAAAGTATCTTTCAGGTCAAGTTGCCCATTTGTGCCGTTTAGATCTGTAGCCTCCTTATCATGCTTCTTTCCCTGTGGTCTGACTTTTTCATAGAGTGGTATATTAAAAATTGTTGTGCCTGTGATTATTTTTTCATCTCTTAGAGCTTTTGATTTTTGAATTTCATGGGTCTCTTATTGGGCATGTAAAAATGTTTTATGCTCACTGGCTCTTGGTTTACTCTTCCTATGAGCATTATATAGAGCTTCTCTTTGTCTCTTGTTATGCTTTGTAACTTGAGAAAAAATTTATCAGAAATTACGATGGCCACTCTTGTTTTTTTTTCTTTTCTGCATTGCCTTTTGTTTGTTATATTTTTCCTCAGCCTGTAGTTTTAAACCTGTTTTTGTCCGCAGGCTTGAGATGCGTCTCCTGTAAGCAGTAAATCTATGGTTTATGTTTTCTGAGACTGTCTTCTAGCCTCTCCCTTTTAATTCCTGAATTTAGTTCATTAGATTTCAGTGTTATTACATCCATCTGTGGTCTCTCTGATGTCATCTTGCACCTTTTGAGGTGAGTGTTTCACTACCTACCTGTCTTATCAGTTTGTGTGTGTGTGTGTGTGTGTGTGAGAGAGAGAGAGAGAGAGAGAGAGAGACTCATTTTTGCCTTCCTTCCACTGCTAAGCCAGTGCTATCTTGGGGAATTCTTTCTCTCCATTGCCCAACGTGTGGAGTTGCTCTACATGATGGTCTCTTATTTGCACTTTGGGAGTGTTTATCTTCTGCCCATGCTGGATTGGAAAGGTTTTTTTGTATGACTGGGTTTCTTTTTATGTATTATTTGAGTTTTTCCTTGTCTGGGATATCTGAACATACTCTTATTTGGGTACCTTTATAAGTGACTATTTGTTTTCCCTAGTTTCTCTTATAATTTCCTCCTTTTCCTCCTATTTGAATAATTTAACTATTATGTGTCTTGGTGACTTCTTTTTGTAATTCAATCTGCCTGGTGCTCTTTCAGCTTCCTCAATGGTTATCTCATTATCATTTATTAAGCTGGGGAAGTTTTCCTCTAAGAACTGTCTCCCTATTTTTCTGTAGATTTCTCTGTTGTGTCTTGTTCTGGTAGTCCAATTATTTCACTATTGTTCTTCTTGATAGCATCAGATATAGCTCTTAGGTTTTCTTCAGCCTATCTGATTTTCTTATTTGACTGCTTTTCCCATTCGTTGAAGCCTACTTGGTTATCCTCTAGGTCACTGGTGTGATTCTCTGCCTCCTCAAGTCTGTTGGCAAAGTCTGTCAATTTGCCACTGGATTTTGTTATTTCATCCCTTAAGTTTTGTATTTCCCTTTGGTGTGTTGCCTTTATCTCCACTATCATTTAATTATTTTCCTGTATTGCTTACCTCATATCATGTATGACTCCAAGTAGCATTCTGAAAATTTTTTTCTGTAGCAGGTCAATATCTGTTTCTTCTATACACATTGTTAGGTTCATGACTTCTTCCAACATCGGCTTTTGTTTCTCCTGCTTTTTGGTTGAGGTTACTGGAGCTGGTTGCTGTTTAAGTGTTGTTTTAGAGGAGCCTGGCACCATCTTACAATGTTAAGTAGCAATGTGCTCTCTCTTGGAGGACTCATATGAATGCTTCTATGAACTACATGCAGAAAGCTGCACTGGGGCTTCAGACTACTACTGTATTCTCCTGATGCTTCACTCTTACTCTAGCCAACCAGTATTCCATTATTTGTAATGTGATTTGGATAGCCTTTTCATGGAATGCTGATCAGGTTGTTGTGGGCCCACAAAGATGGCTTTTCACTGCATGACATCCCAATAAGTCATAGCGGTAGGCAATTTCCCCAGCTGTCTGGTTTATGGTCTAAGATGGGAGTGATTTTCTCAGCAGTATGTAAAACCAACAAGTATGGACAGGAACTCCTCCAATCTGGTCATGGTAGTTTTCCTAGACAGAGTGGAGTTGCCTGGAGGTTTGTAGTGGCTTATGAAAGGAAAGAGAAGGATCAGAGAAGAAAAATAAAAATAAAAGAAACCAAAGGGGAGAGGAAGAAAATTTTAAAATAACTAACAAATACACACAGACACAGACACACACTAAAAATTCAAAGACAAAAGTAAAACAAGTCAAAAAAAGAAAACAACAAAAATGGAAAAGTTAATCTGCTGACACTGTGACTGGAAAGAGAGAAGAGACAGAAGTGGAGAAAAGAAGAAAGAAAAAGTGAAAAAAGAAAAAATGGGTAAAGTGGTAGCTGAGATTGTGTCCCCTTGGGCATCAACCTGGAGAAATGACTGTTTGCTGCTGAACTAGGGCACTTGTAGCTGCTCAACTGGAACCCACAAGCCAGATCACTTAGTCTTGAATGATTTAGTGCATTCTTGGTTCGTTTTGTGAGTGAAAATTTTAAAAAGGGGGATTCAGGACAGACCGTAGTACCCTGACTCTAATTTCAGGGCTCTGCCTCCCGGTGCCCTTCCCCTTACCTCCCAAATTTCTGGTCTGATAACAGGAGCTCCAGTCGAGTAAATCTAACTAGCTACCATGTTCCAAGGCTCTGAGTAAATTTTCATACTTAATGTACTATACAGTTTGGTCTATGATATTTTAATCATATGAAATATTACTAATGATAGATATATAGATGATAGATAGGTACACAGAAGAAAGATGATGGATAAAGAATAGATGATTGTGGCAGTTAGGGTTTATTGTACCAACCAGTCTGATTAAAGTATGAGGGATTAATTGGAGGGTGGAGCTATAATTGGCTTGGTGAGCCTTGCCTTTCTGGTTCTCTGGTCTCTTTTTCTCTGCTGGTTGAACTAATTGTGGCTGCATTAGCTAGTTCTTTGCCTTAGTTGGCAAGGCTTACTTCCTGCGGTACATCCTTGAGGAGATGACACATGGACCTAACCTGATGCAGCCCTCTGTGCTAGCGAATTCATGTGGAAACCCCTACCAGCACTGAGATGCTTACATGCTTACTGATTAAGCTTTCCTCCTGCATTTGGGGTTATTGCGCGTGCTTCATGAGTTTGATGTGGACTATGTAGATCGGGGTTGGACATATGTGCTAATGTAGGACTTAGGGACATGGTTTGAGATGCTTTCTTAATTTGCACTTACATTTTATATCAAATCTCTCTTTGGATTTGTTTCTCTAGTCTACCCACACTAATTCACCCAGGGACAAGGGAAAAACAAGGGATTTAAGATCAATAGGCAGGAGGGCATAGAATACTTGGTAGGATTTCATCAAATGCAATTGTGTCAGGTAGGGTTCTCTTAGAGAAATAAAATCAGGACACTAGTAATTCTATATATATGTGTATATATATATATATATATATATATATATATATAGAGAGAGAGAGAGAGAGAGAGAGAGAGAGAGAAAAGTATATAAGATAAGAAAGAAACAGTTAACTATCTATAAGGCAGTACAGATAGCTCGGTGCAACTCACTTGCATGAGACAGCTAGAAGACTGGCAGTCCTTCAAATCTTGAGGGCCGCTGAGTAGTCCTCTGTAGAGCAATTCAGGCTATCTGGTCACAGGCAGAAAACAGCAGAGCAGGTCACCAACAGTCAGCCAAATGACAGAGTCAAACAGTCCCCAGCTCAAGAGATGTATATCCCAGGAGTGTGGCGAAGTAGGCCTTGAAGGAATCTCAAGTCACAGCTCCACAGTCCACGATTAAGTGTCCCACAGACAGTGTTGTTTGGAAGTCAAGGCACAGGACGAACAATCAGCTCTCTGATCCGAAGATCTGGAAACAAGAGAGAGGGTGGGACTCGCTAAGCCCTTCCTGTCTCTGCCCTTCAATTCATCCCGTGTGTTCATTGGCCATGCCGTCAGAACAGACCCTTCAATTTTCTGGGGCCATGTTGGCATAACAAACCTACCCATCACAGCAATGTAGCTAAGAGAAATTACTGAGAGCCAAATAAAAGTTCAGTAGATCCTATCATACAGTGACAAACCAAAGTTTCAATGAAAAAGCTGTTCACCAAGTGAGGCACATGATAGACTGTAAGATATGCAAATACTAATTTGCATGTCTTACACAATTTCTTATTTAAATCACAGACAAGTTCAGCTCGAGATGAAAAATAACCAATTCTCCTTTACAAAATTTATTACAATATAAAAATCCAAGGAAAAGGAATGAGTTTTTGTGATGTCACTGCTTTGCTAGTTAATGACAAGCATAAAAATAATTCTAGTAATATGTGAACTTTTTGCTTTATATTTGCTTTATATTTGCTTTAAATTTGATTATAGTGTGCAAACATCTTAGTCTCTGAATATAATAAATATAAATCACACTATTGTAAAAAGCATAACAAATCTAACTAATATAAGTATTATTTTAGGGAGATTTCCAAAATATACAGCTTGTGACAAAAATAAACAAAAAATACTTTTAGCTATCCAAATGAAAATATATTATCAGATTTAGTACAATAGAAGAATTACATGATTCTTTTTTGAAGAGGTAAAAAAATGAAAATAATAGCACATGTTGAAAAATTGCTCTCAATTAATATACACAAACATAAGGTGTGCTTTTTTTTATCAGAAACATAAACATCTTATTAACAGAGAAGTGAAATGTTAATAAGTAAAATTATATGGAAAATTTTTTCTAAAATGTATTATCATTTTTTAAAAGTTTATATTAAATATGAGAAAATTGAATCCACTTGATATGATTTGAACATTATCATCAATTACTTTTGGTAGGGGTCAAACCATGACTGTGAAACTAAGGGCCAATTATAGAAAAATGGACTATCTGTGTCCCTTAAAAAAATGGCTTATGTATCTTCTTGTTCAGTTTAAAAGGAAAATATATCCTATTCAGATAGTTGATATATTTTATCATCTGGATTTAAAACAGTTTATTTCTCCACTGTATCAAAGAAGAAAAAAATAATATACTGCTTTGAAAAGACTTATTTTGACAAGCTATTTATATAGATAGATGCTAGCTCACATGCTTATAATGTTTTGCTATAAAATTAATTCATATGTATATCCATGTGATAGAATTGTAAGATATTTTCCTAAGTTGTCACACCCCAATCTTAAGAACTATTAACCATAAACCCTAGTTTTATATGTGCAAAGAGATTCTATAGATGCAATTAAGTTTACTAATCCAGTGTTTTTCAGTTCTCAGAGGAAAATTACCTAGGGATACCAAATTACTGTAAATCAAAAGTCACTTAAGTACACTTTTCTCTGAGATGGCAAGAAGAGGAGTCAGGGAGATTCTTTGTGATGTCAAGTGCTTCATCCAGATGGAGTGAGTCACAGGGCAAGGACTGTGAAGTGAGCTCTCTTCCCTGAAATTGGTTCCCTGTTGATCACCACTTCCGTGGGGCCAATTCTAACTCAAAGAGACCCCATAGTTTGCAAATCTTTGCGCAGAAAATAGGCTCATCTTTTCCCCTAAGAGTCAAAAAGTTACACTTACCTGAGTACATTAGGTCTCCCTACCAAAAGCTAGCCAGAAAAAAGTATTTCAATTTTGTAAGTACAAAGTCTACATTTTGCCAACAACAGAAATAAAAATGGAAGAGGACTTTGAGTTACATTTGGTACTTCATTTCCACCTGAAAAAGAAAAAAAAAAAAAGAGAGAGATGCTAAGTAACAATTCTAGGGATGCTTGCTTGATTTCTGGCAGATGTGTGATCTAATAAACAAGTGTCTTAAATCACTGAAATTTTGATAATTTGTTAGTCAAAAAGAAAAAAAAAACCCTACTAGAATCCTTAATATGACTGCCAATAATGAAAATAGTTTTTCTTTGTTCTTTTGTTTTGTTTTGTTTTGGCATGTAGGAGGCCCAGCCTTGCACCTGAGAACGCTGCTGGATTTGAACTTCCAACCCAGTGGGTTACAGTCCTACGCACAACCACTACACCACCGGAACTCAGCCCTAAAGTTTTTCTTTATTCAATTTTTGATGAATTCTTTTTTTAATTGTATGATCAAATACCTGTTTCAATAATAATTTGTTTTAGTTCTCTTTCCTAAAAATTCAAAGTCTTAGGAGCACATATATTAAAGATGTGTGTGGTACTATAAATAAAAACTCTGAAGAGATAATAATCACCTAAAATAATTCTGTATTAATAAAATTAAACAATATATTAAGCCCATCATCAACAATATATTAAGCCCATTTATTTTATGCTTTTACCTTTATTTCAGATATGTCTATGGAATGAGGCATATCTTTTTCAAATTAAGTGACAATTTAAGAACTTAAAAAGTGATACTTGTAATGTTGAAATATGTAAAGTACACTTCTGAATAGGAAATGAAATTTTTAACAATTATTTTCTTTTCCACACATTTGAAATGAACCTGTACATCACTGAAGACTCCAAGTCCACTGCAGGTTTTCTTTTTAAACTGTGCCGAGCCATCTTGGGGAGGACCTTCCGCTTCTTCACTGCCCCTCTACTTTACACAGTTTGAAGTGCTTCTCCATACACTGCTGTTCCCTTTAGCCATTAGTCTTAAAACATAGCAAGAGAAAATTAAAACACCAATGACAGAGGATCCCAACACCAAGCCCAAGACTGTTTCAGTGTCTATGTGTGATCTTTGTCCTCAAGTTGGAGATGATTTACATAAAAGAAGATATGTTTCATTTGATAAAAAGAAAAAGTTTTCTAGGAAGAAAGAACTAACTGAGAAATTCACAGGTCCTGAAAAAGAGTAATGACTAAAAGGGAAATGGCAACTTCATGGGAGAAGATAACTTCCTCAAACACCATCCTGAAATATTCGATTGGATTTTCCTCTGTGCTGCCACAAAATTACTCATCCTTCAGCATTTTTTAATTAGTGTAAAAGTATTTCTCTTTTGCTTTTTCACACTAGAATTCCTATCCAGCTCCCAACAGAAATATGGTTGCTCAGCGATCTTGTCCAATTTTATCAAATATTGCTCGAGAATATGAATGCTTGGTACACAAGCTCAGTGAAGAAATACCTTTGGAAGTCACTTGTGCGAAGTCACCAAAGCATCACAGATACTGAAGGATGGACACCATTATGAAGACTTGCTAGAGGAGGCCAGATGCAGACCCTGCCACTTTCTCAGTCATAAATGGTATGGACTGCAGGACACTCAGAAAATGGCAATGATATTCAAGAAAAAAACATTAAAAATTTTATTGTAAGATGGGTATAATGGAGCCTAAGCAGTAAGTACAACTGATCATAAAAGATCATAAAATATAATGTCCTAAAGGAAATGTTTTCAAAATACTACCTAGAGTTTCTTAGAGATATTACAAAAATCAAATGGTTTTTATAATTGCATTATTCTAGTTTTAAAAATGATATTATGGCTTTTCATATTTTAAGGTAAAATCTGAAGAAACAATATTTGGATATCAAACATATATGAGCTAGAATCGAGTAGATATCCAATTATCTAACAATTTTAAAGCCACAGAATAGCAGCCTCTAGCTTGCAAAACATAAATCATAATTTATTGAAGTCATTTCTGGAATTTGCACTTTGTCTAGTACTTTATAAAAGTTGTCAATACCAACTTAATCAGGTTTAATTTGTGTTTTTTTTTTTGGGGGGGGGCGTGCATCAATGCCCTCTGGTGGTAGTGGGAGCTACCCAGCCTTGCTCCTGGAGAGTTGATGCTGGATTTGAACCGCCAAGCCAGTGGACCGCAGTCCCACACTCAACCACTACGCCACCGGGGCTCAGCCCTATTTTGTGTTTTAAGATCAGGAAAGATCACAAAACAAAAATGTGCAGTAGTTATTTATAAGTACTCTATTTTTAACTATGTGCTGATAGTCCCTTAATCATCTTTTTCAACTCATCTATAAGCAATGCATAATTTGCCCTATGTGTTTGCATTTTCTCTGACATTCCATTATGTCCACAAGACTGAAAAAAAGCATCCTATTATTTTACCTTCCATCTTAAGTAAATTGTTAGGCATTTCTTTGTCACAGAATCATGCTTGTTAGTTCTCGATAGGTTGACTATTAAAATGTCTACCAATGCACGTAGTTAAAATTTTACTATTGAATAAAAATCAAGTACTCTTAAAATATTAACTGATCCCTATTATGCTCATATATAAAATTGAATCCTGAAATCATTACTAGTAAGATTAGAAAGTCAGAATATTAGATATAGATAAAAAATTTCATTGTCTTTTAATATCTATGTAATTATGCATCATTTTCCTCCAAAAGCTTCCTTGTAGAATTTATTTCAGTTAAGTATTTTTTCTACTGTGATGTTATTCAGTAATTGTAAGAAATATTAGTGATATTAAGTTTATAATCAGGTCTCCAAAGAAACATTAAAATAATCTTATTTTCCTTACAAGGTCAATTTTAATTTGATCACTATTATGTCATATAAAAACGTGATCACAGTGTTCTGGGAACAATTTGCAATCTAATTTTTAAAAAGAACTACCTTGTTATGTGAGGAAAATAAATCAAATAAACCTAGATATCTGCTTTCATTTTAGGAAGCATATCTGCATTAAAAACATAATAGATATGTATTTGAGAGAGCTGCTTGCTGTGATAGTTGCTTGAATGTCCAAAGTCCCTATCAATGATAATATGTGCATAATATACTCTACATTAAGACAATACTAAAATAGAACATTTTTGCTTGAGAGACCAAAATCTAGAAATATTACAAGTTGGTAAATATATTCCACATTACCTTGTAAAGAAATGTATTTCTCTTCCTGTGCAGAACAAATGAGATATGTGCTCTAGGCTAAAAGGGTGTATTCTGTTTTAAAATTCTACAATGGCAGTGCTAATATTATGTTCATATTCAATTACTGCCATTAGTATTGCAATTTAGAGTCATAATTTTGTTAAAAAGAACTCACAAAGAACTTCCTCCTTCTGTTTTTGTTCATTGTTCCAGTAAAGGATATGGAATGTCATGGGCAAAAATGACATAAATCAAATTTGCCAAGCAAAACAGGGAAAACTAAAAGCTACAGCTATTCCTATAAGATTAGATCACTTCAATTTCAATAAATTTCAGGCAAGACTGCCCATTCAAATTATGCGAGTGCTTAAAAAATTTGTGGGACAATAATATTTAAAATAATAGAAATTTCCACTGTGCTAGTCCAATTGACTAGAGAAACAAATCCAGACACACTCACGTATGTGTCAGAGAGAACTTTTTATTCGAGAAGTAATTATGCATCAATAATTTCTGAACTTGGTCTGTTCAGTCCAGATCAGATGCATAAATTTAACATCAGCTAATATTTCTAATATTATCTCATGAATTTCTCTTCAGACTCACACAGCACAAGCCAAATGCAGGAAGATCACAGGTTGGTGAGTGGAAAGTCCTGTGGGTCCAATTTTGGTGGTCGCTTCTCCAGGGCTCTGTCTGCAATCAACCTGGCTCCATGTGGCTTTTCAACAGGAAGGTGAAGCAGAGAGACAGTGTGTCCTGCCTCCAGGGAGGAAGAGAGGGAACTCCCAGAATCCTCATGAGAAGTCCTCGTCCACAGGAGGCATCAATCAGGTTGTGACCTGATTGGCAGGCTAGACTCCACCCCTGTAACCTATTTATCAAGTTGACATGAAAATATTTAACTACCTTAGCCAGAAACTTTTGAAGTTTCCTTATATGTGATCTAAACAATTCATTACAAGATTGCAAAAACTTGTAGCATAGAAGATACCATTAAGTAGGAACTAAGATATTACTATAAAACCTGTTATACTAGATTGAGGGCTAAGATTTAAAGATGGATTTTCAGAGAGGAAAATTTAGAGAATTTTGTGAAATACTTCATATTAGCAGACTACAATTAGCAGTCTGTAATGCCATGTTCTACAGCATATCCATAATAAGCCAGACTAAACCCAAAATTAAGATAATGGTTACACAATAGCAAAACAGAGCAGCTGTGGAGGGCTTTGCTTAATTAGTAACGAATAGCTGCCATGAGCATTGTGCTTTTTAAAATAAATTGATATTTGGGATCACAGTGCCATGGCAACTTGGAATATTACATAGAAAATTTATGGGACAGTTTATGTTAATGGGAAGGACGACTCAGAAAGGAAGCAAGGATGGTTGCATTTGTCAAGAATGGAATCACTGTCACTGAATAGTATGTGTGAACAGTGGTGGATTGTGCTGTGAGTGTTTTCAAGAATACGTAAAAGAAATACAAGCTACCAAAGTTATTGAAATATATTGAGATATAGCATACTATTAAATTACTTATGTATATTATACAATTTGACTGTTGACTTCAGATTCTATTCTGATTTCTATTTTGTTTTCATGAGATTTAAATGTATGTCAGGATAGTATAATTAAGCACTCTTAGTTTTATGAGAATGTTTGAATATTTGCAGGTGTATTTTGACTTATATCATGTATTTTTATATTGTAGGTGATATTGAAAAGGGTAGTGACAAGTGAACATAGTGACAAGTAAAAGAAAATATGGAAATAAACGATAACTTTATTTATAACATATAAATATCAGTAAAGGTTTTTGTTACAACAATGCTTATTTTTTGAGTAGTACAGAACAGAAAACAGCCAATAAATAGCTACCACATTTTTCCTATAGGAAAGTAACATAGAAGATGGTAAAAATTTTATAAATGTATGCTTCAATTTTATTATCCTGAACTAAATAAGAATTTATAAAATTAAGGACCTTATAATCTCAGAAAGAGCATTATATTGGGCTCAGGTAATGCTCCAACTATAAAGAATTAAATCATTAAGAAAACAATCAATCCTTAGTAAATTATAATTCATATATCCAACTGTTTTAGGCACTTTATTTTTAATATGCTAGATTGTTTAAACCATTATTTATCCATGTCTTTAAGAAGAGGCGTTCGTGTCAAATTAAATAACAAGTAACTTAATGGTGGTCAACAGGGTATTCCCTGGAATGGTTTGCAAATCTATTTTATTGATTTTAGATTTTCTCTGAATTGAGGTTTGTGGGTGTGAAAATTTTGTCAATGTCTCCAGAAGCACAATCTACTTTATGTG
The DNA here is from genome assembly GCA_004026705.1 of Nesogale talazaci. NCBI lineage: Eukaryota > Metazoa > Chordata > Mammalia > Afrosoricida > Tenrecidae > Nesogale > Nesogale talazaci. The sequence goes on along the minus strand of PVJH01009889.1, from coordinate 6,623 downwards.
CCTGTTATATGCTTCATTTAAATTTTGGAGAATTGCTCTTTGTCCACTAACACAATCAAAGTTATTATATTATGTATGCAAGCACATGGAAATAAATTGACAGCATAGTAGCTTTTTTCATACTCATGCTTAAATATATGAGAGTTTTGGTGGTTTAAACATTGGTTTTCTCACTGCAAGGTGATTGTTTCAAACCAAGTAGGTGGTTCACAGCAAAAAGAAGAGGCTTTTCCCTCCCATAAAAATTTATTATCTTAGATACAGCGTCATCATTAGTTATAGTATTTAGTAAAGAGCATTAGATATTTTATATAAAATATTAATTAAAAAGGTGAAATTTGATAAGTATATAATGTTCAATTACTGTGATAATATTCAATTCTTTGACCTTAAAAATATATACCTTTAGACCTTCATCTTTTAGTGCCCAATGACTTCCTGCATAGAAAGGATTAAAACATCCAGAAACACAAAAATACTTACATTAAAATATTTATGTAATTTTATTCTTAAGTATTTCACCACATTTGAGAAAGTGTGAGATGGGTATTTTCAAGCTATCATGTTATAATTAAATAACTGTACATCCTTTGATCTAAAATAGAAATGAATTCATGCTAATGCTGATTTGTTTGTGTATTTGTTTAATGAGCTTCCCAAACTTTTCAAGCAGAAATATTTGAGAAATAGGTTTAATCTTAGCATCCTAACTAACATAACTAATTGCAATAGTTCTGTAATTTCCTAGCAAGTTCCATTAATTTTTCTCTTCGGTGTCTTATCAAAAATTGAATATAGATAAACCATAAGTCCATCACTAGAACATATTAGAATATTGGATATGTTTGTAAATGAACATTAAACTGACATCAATAACTTGTATGTAAATTTAAGTCAAAATAGCTAATTTAGAATATCTGTATCTTTAGAAATAATTGCAAATTAACCCACAGATTGATCTTTCATATATTTATGTTGCATAGAACTGTACTATAGATATTAAAAACTATTATTGAGGGTTTATAAATCATTTTAAGATTCAAATTTAAAGAAGTTCTGAGTCAAATATGAACAGAGATACAAAATAGAAGAGGGGAGACAAAGGTTAATAGAAAGAAGATAAAAACAGAAATTGGAAATGGAAGAAGAATGAGAAGGGAGGAAAAGATGAAAATTTATACATTTTGTATTAAATTTGATAGAATCTTTTATTTTTTAATTAGATAAAGTTTTTCCATTGAATCACCTACATTATGATCATCTCTAATATATTAAATTTATTGTTAGATATTTAGACTCATAAACCAGTGTAGCCCTGGTGATATAGCACTTAAGCCCTGACTGCTAATTGTACAGTAACTCAAGTCCATTTCACGGAAGAAATAACATGGTAGTTTGACCTGGTTAAATATTTAAGGCATTGGAAAATCAATGGGGTGTTTCTATTCTGTCCTGCAAGATCACAAGGAATTAATAGGTTTGTCTGCTTATTTTTATTTGTTGGATTGACTTTTTAATCATAAATGTTTTCCTAATCTATTTTCAATATTTGTTCTTTATCATAAATATTCTGTGTGCTGTTATTTCTTCTTTTTCTTTACAGAAGTCGAAACATTCATGGAGAACTTAAATAATGTAATTGGCTTTTTACATAGAGTAAGAATTGAAGGGATGGTTCTAAGTCAGGTTTTCAGTCTCACAAATTTACATTGTCAAATGCAGTCAGGTGTGGAAGAAGCATTCTCTAACTTACTTTGACTTAAGAAAAAGGCTTCAGAAGAAATGAATTAGCATCTGCTATCAGACCAATTTATAGAAGGTTATTATCAAGCATGTCTTCATCCACTGACCTTCTTTTCCATTTCTCAGCTGAAAATGCATTGTAACAGCCATAATAGTAATCATACACTGTGCTCATAGTTGGGGTTTTATTAAGTGTTAACAGTATATTGAAGCAGATCGACTCAATGAAATGCTTGGTAAAGTAAAGCAGCAGTTAAAAATTTGAATGTAGTTATATCTAATAATGACAGTTTAAAGACTTTATATATTAAGACTTACTTTCAACATAAATATGGTCTTCTTTTTCTTTTACATAGATGACTGTCCCTGGCATTGTTTCTTTACACAACCCTGCCTAAGACCATGAGGGTTTTCCACCTCTACTGAATATAGTCAAAATATGAATAAAATGGATAAAATAAGTCTTTTTCCATCGCAGAAACCCTCCAAAGCAGTTGTGCTCTGTGCTGCAGAGTTACTGTGATTGGAACTGATGATGGTAGAGAGTTTGAATTTTGAGTGTCTGGCTATTCCAATTGTTTGAGTTTTCTGTCCAGGGATATAGAACTCATGCAATAACTGATGGATAACTGGAGATGGGGAAATCAGTACATTGAGGATCTGAAGGACTGAGCATCAGAATGTAGAGGTCTGGAGAAAGAGCCATAAAAATTCTCTTTGAACAGATTATTGATTAGTACCAGTGAGACTGGGAAAAAAACTAAATATAATGAAGATATTAGTTGTAACAGTGCCTGGCACACACAAGAGATATCTGACTCATACACTGGAAAATAAAAAGCAGTCAAGAAACTGTTAACTGGAGACTCATACGCTGAATTTAAGAAGTCAAGACAAAAATACCAACAGTTACTATAAATATATTAATAGAGCTAAAAAATTCAAGGAATAAAACTAAGTATTTGATCAGAACTCAACATATGCAAAATATCTATTAGAAAATACCAACAACAATAATAAAACACAACCAGACAGAAATCAGGGAGAGGAAAAGCTTAATAACAATTTTGAAAACGCTCATTAAAGAGGCTCCATAGAAGATGTGAGCTGAAATAATCAGGTAAATGGAATGTACAAGAAGAAATATTAAAAAAAATAACAAGCAAAGCAAAGGATCCTATCAATCAGTCCCAAACTCTGATGATGCTGTCTTACACTAGAACTTTCCTCTGTAAATTCCAAAGGCTGAAATCTGTGGGCTACCAAATGCATACATTTACATGTACCATGGCAATATCAAAAGGATACATGACTGAAAAAAAAGAGGAAAATAAACTTGTAAAATAATGGCTGCCAAATCCCAAAATTCCAGAATGATGTTTATTTCTTTAGGTTTTCCTCCATATTTCTTTGTTTATACAATAATAAAACTGAATCAGTTTTTCGTGCAATTTAGAAAGACAAACAAAAACTGCAGAGAAAATTTTTACTATAGAATAATTGAAATATTTTTCTTCATATCAACAGAAATCTGGAAATGATTATATACATAGATTCATGTTAGTTTAAGAAGAGAATATTTCAACAGTGAATTTGCAATGTATTGATTTAGGTACAGTTAGCAAGATTCTTGACTTAAAGGTGCTAAATCACAGAAGTGGAGGTAACAAATAGTTTGGTTGTAAACTTTATTACAAATTATACAAATTTAATGTGACTGAGACTCTCATTTTTTTCTATGAAATTAAGATGGGAAGCACTTAATGCAAATGGAGATAATAAACTGGAGTGCATCTATCACTTGCAATTTCCATTTTTTTTGCTATTTCTAATTTTATAATTTTTTTTAAGTACCTGCCTCTGGTGGTCATGGGTGCCACCCAGTGCTGCTCCTGAGAGCAACTGCTAGATTTGAACCGCCAAGCCTGCAGGCCGTGGTCCCGCACTCAACCACTTAGGCCACCAGGGCTCAGCCCCCTAATTTTATAATTTTATATATCCCCTAGGAAGAACAGGAGAGTAAGTATTTCACTTAATCTTAAAATGTTTTAAGGAATGAATCAATATCATTTTTATAATCTCTGATATTACTAATGCATATATCAGAAGTAATATTTGACAATGATCGTAGTGGCATGAGAAAGGTAATTTTCATAAGAATGATGGCATTCAGAGAAACAGATAGTAATTCTTAATATTTAATAATAATGGACAGGATAAGAATAATTGAGATTATAGGCATCCAGGATTATATAAAGGTCAAAACACTATGATCCACATCATCTTTGAAGTTATCATTTAATCATGGGATAGCAAGTATGAAACATAATAATCTATGAAAAAATTTCTTGCTTTAGGTGTTAGTCTGGGTGGCCCAAAGAAACTAAATCACTGACAGTCATAGAATTTTAGATCAAGAAGTAATTATATTATCGAGAAAGCATTCTATCCCAGTTCATTTCACGCCCATGGATCCGATGCTAGCTAGATCCCTCTTTGGACTCTTGGGGCTGTACATTGATGAAGTAGAAGCAGTTGCAGGGCAAAATAACTGTACTTACCCAACAAGCAGCTGGAGTAATTCCTCTAGTCTTTTAGAGTTGGTTCATAGAGAGAAAATCTCATTTTTGGCAAGATCCCAAAGGAACCACTATCTGTATGCCCCTTCTTTCATGGTACCAGTTTGGTACCCATATTCCTTGAACTATGAGATTTTAATGCATAGGGTTCTCTTGGCTTTGTGACAAGTGCCATTGATCCAAGGATGGAGGAAAAAAAACAGCCAAACTCATTGTCATCGAGTTAACACTGCCTCATAGTGACCCTGTGGAACAGGGTAGAATTACTCTTGTGTGTTTCCAAGACTGTAACTGTTTACAGGAGTAGACAGCACACTCTTTCTTTTGAGGTGTGACAGATAGTTTTGGACTATCGACCTTTCAGATCTCAGGCCAGTGAGCCTAACCCAGAATTTATGGCACTGGTTGTGGCATTTATGGCACTTCCTTGCTGTAAGAGCATATGTAATTCTTTAATTCTTTTAGGGCACTGGATTGTGCATCCCTAATTGTGCTTTGGTGAAACCTTTATCTCTGCCCTCTATGGGATGATGCTTGTGTACGGTCTCTGGGGCAGCATTGCTTTCCACCAGTTGCCAACTATTGTACAAGCACAGAGTTACTCCTTTGTGGGATGGGAAGGGGTCTCTGAATATGTCATTTTGGAAGTTCTTGCCACATTCTCCAGCTGCACACTTGTGGGTAATTGGCCATGTCCAATTCACACTCTTCCTGTACAGCTATACTCCTTAAGACCTGCATATGCCTTTTGCTTCTTTAGTGACATTGAAGGCCTTATCTGATGAGTGAACTTAAGTTTAATGCCTATTGATACCTTTCTTAAGTGAAGAAGACACTGTTGTTAATCAGACAGGGCTAGAGGGATACTCAATAAAACACATTGGCCTATGTCTCTATTAGCCATGTTTAACAGAAACATTATATTTGGGACTGCTTTTATTGCTTTTCCTTGCAGTTAAAGTTCCCCTACAGATAGTCTAGCCATCCTTCTCTTCTGTCCAGGAGATGGCCTTGAAACTGTTTGAGATTTTAAATTGCCTGGAGTTCATTACATTCAGGGATTTTTTTCTGTTAAAATCTTCAAAGTTGATTGTAAAAGAATGAAATTAACCCTTTAATAAGTACCTGGGTATATTTTCCCTTGGTAATTCTTTTTAATGAACACATTTACTCTGACTCAAATGCACATACACATTATTCTATAATTTGTGGCATATATTGCCTTCCCTTCAACTTTCCTCTGATCTACAGCTGACTATATGCATTTAAGTTATCAGACATTCTATTTCAAGGCAAGCCCTTCCCTTATTGAAATTATCTAAAACTAACTCTGAACCTCTATCTAATTATCTTTTCCTTATTGGTTCTCTGATATTTTTCCCCTAACTTAAAAGAACCATCCATTTTCTTTACTAGCTAATATTGGGGGTTTAAAAGATTTAGACTATAAGGGGGAGTGTGAGATATGCTTCTGATATTATCAATCACAACCTCAGTCTTATCTCAACCTGAGGAGTTCAACTCCTTGGCATTCTTAGTTGTTGAAAAGGAAAAATGAACCCTAGCTTCATAACATAACACTGTGCAATGTCCTCTGCAAGGCTCTTCATATTCCTCATCCTTGGTCAGAGGGGAATCACCCTTGCATGAATTCCCTCCACCCCACCCTCTCTCTACCCCTCCAGCAGTTCCAATCCAACCATCGGGCTGAAGGGGCTCAACCATCTTGGTCTCCCCACATCCCCAGCTCCCCTCTCCACTAGCAAACCCTTTCCAGTCCATCTGGATTTGTGGGGTAGAGTTGTGACCATGATTTTTTTGAGGGAAGGAAGGCTTCAGGAACTAGAGGAAATTTGTATGCATCATCACTACCCGAGACTGGTCTGTCTCTTCCCCATGACTCCCCTGTAAAGGGGTGACCAATTACCCAACCGTGGGACTTAGGTCTCCATCCAGTTCCCCCCTCATTCGTAATAATGAGATTCTTATTCTTTGATGCTTGATACCTGATCCCTTCGGCCCCTCTTGATCATACATGCTGGTGTGCTTCTTTTTTTTTTCTTCCTGGTGTGCTTCTTCCATGTGGACTTTGCTGTTTCTGTGCTGAATGGTGAGGCAATTATCTCCAAGTCTTTGAGACTCCAGGAATTCAATCATTTGGTAGCTGAGCACCATTGTTTCTCCTACTCTGTTTGCCTTTGTATCCATTTGTCTTCAGTGATATCGGGAGTCAATTTGTCCAGTGATTTTAGTTTTTGTTCTTTGATACCTGATGCCAGATTGCTTCAGCACCTCATGACT